>PVJI01003546.1:0-121259 GCA_004026765.1 Micronycteris hirsuta
TAAGGTTTACATTTAAGACAATGTGAGCTCGGGTAGGCATAAAATAGTCTGGAAAAACACACAAACTCAGTATTGGTTACCTGGAGACTGGGGTGAATAGAGGACTTCATATTTTTTACCTTATACACTTAATAATAATAAAAAGTTTTGGGTGTTTTAAATAAAATAACAGCCTTGGCTTGAAGTTTTTCTATTCGTTTGCTCTTCCTGCCATTTTTACAGTCAGTCTGGCTCAAACTTTCAGAGTCTCCTTTAAGGGCTCACCTCCTGACTTCATATTATTCACCTGGTCTTTCCCTCATTCATAACATCATCCACCTTTTCCTGTTAAGCCCACTACTGCCATTCTCAGAGTCCAAAATCTCAGATGAATTCAAATCTAGGATTCTGTTTTCTAACTCCAGCCACTTTTCTCCTTTTAAATAATTATCAAAAGTAAAATAAAATAGATCATTCTAAAACATTGTGGTATTCCCTTAGTCAAAAATGATACTGGTTTTATACCATTTTTTTTTTAAGATTTTTTATTTATTTATTTTTTTAGAGAGAGGAGAAGGGAGGGAGAAAGAGCAATGTACGGTTGCCTCTCACATGGCCCTCACCGGGGACCTGGCCCGCAACCCAGGCACGTGCCCCAACCAGGAATCGAACCGGGACCCTCTGGTTCCCAGTCCGCGCTCAATCCACCGAGCCACACCAGCCGGGCTATACCATTTTTTTTTAAAAAAAAAGACTTTATTTATTTTTAGAGAGTTGGGAAGGGAGGGAGAAAGAGAGGGAGAGGAACCTCCGTGTGGGAGAGATGTGCGTTGATCTGATGCCTCCCACACATCCCCAAGGGCAGCGGGGGACCGGCCAGCAACCCAGGCACGTGCCCTGACCAAGAATGGAACCTTCCAGTTCGCAGGCCGGCACTCAATCCACTGAGCCACACCAGCCACGGCGGTTTTACATCACTTTTATATGTTATACAGGGACACAAACCTTGTGAACCTTCCACTTCCCCTTCAATCTTTAACTTTAGTCAATGCCCCATCTACTCTGGGACACTTACTCCTTTACGATTTGGTTGACACACAACTCAGGGTGTGAGACTGCTGGCTAATCAGTCGCCGAGAGGCCACAGAACCTAGAAACACGGGTAAATTTGTTTCCAGGAGGTAAGTACTGACCACCTGGAAACAAAAAAAAGGGACGAAGCTGGACAGATAAATCATTCCTTCTTTCTCTCACATGGACTATTCTGACCTGTAGCTTCTCCAAGGGACCTCTATCTTTCTTTCCATCTCGAGGTGAGACAGTGCCCAGGGATGGAATACATTGCATCTCTCTCTGCCTTCCTTCCTTCTCCCCATCATTTTCACTGCTCTGGACTTCCAAATAAAAAGTTAGCACCTTAATCAGGTTCCGCTGCCCAGAGGATGTGGGCTAAAATACACACCTTACCTCAGTTGATCCTCACAAGCTACCACGCTGTGAAGTAAATAAATTACAAAGCTATTAGGAATAAATTAGGAAACTATTAGTACACCTATTTGACAAACCAAGAAACTGAGGCTTAACTAAGAACCTTTCCCAAAGACCAAGGCTCTCTGCTTACCTTCCATATCCAATCAGTCACAAATTCTGCCAATTTTACTCCCGAAATGTTTCTCCTATCTGCCTCTCCTCCCCATCCTACCACTACCCTAAAGCATTGTCACACTAGTCAGCCTTTTAAAAACCAGGGTCTGAGATGATCTCATTTAACCCTTTACCAACTCTGTGAGGTACATATTATCATTTCTATTCTACACACAGGAAAGCTGAGACATCAAAAAGGTTTCTTAAAATTTGCCCAAGGTGGTCTCACAAACACCAAACGGTACCACTAGAATGAACCTAGGCTGTCTGATTTTAAACCCTGTGCTTCTAACTCTTTATCAATGGTCACCTGGCTCAGTTAAAACATACGTCCGATCACATCATGCCCTTGCTGAACTCTCCCAGTGGCTTCCCATTGGAATGAATTCAAATTGTTTCCATGGCCCACAGGCCTGACACAAGCTATCCCCTGCCGCATCTCTGACTTCATCTCCTGCCTTGTCGCCTTTGCTCACCACGCTATAATATGTATCAAGTTCTTCCTCTGCCAACCATTGTTCTAGGTGCTGGAGAGAGAGCATCGCTAACACCAACGAAAGTCTCTTTTCTCAAGGGGTCTTCTTGCTGTTCTTTGAAATTCTTCATATGTTGCTCCCTCCTACCCGGACCATTCTTCCCCCCCCATGGCTGGCTCTTTATCTTTAGGGTCTCTGTTCAAATGTTAGCCCTAACCAACATATTCAAAGTAGAAACTTGCTCTCAGTTACCCTCCATCCTCTTGCTCATTTTTCTTTTCTTCACAATATTCACCACGACTTGAAGCCACAGTTACTTATTTTGTTTAAACATATGGGCTTCTTTTCTTACCTAATGAAGAACAAGCACACAAGACCCTCCATGAAAAGGGCCCTGGGCTCAGAAGCTCAGAGATGCAGAGCATGTAGACTAGATTTTGAGTGCAGAGTGTGCGCACCAGACAGAGAGGAGAAAGCAGGGCACTGCCTCTCGGAAGCTCAGAGGAACCCAATGCTTTCCAAGAGAGTCGCTTTGGGCATGAAGAGCTAGTTGGGCTGCGATAAACAAGAGCTGAAAACAGTTTGTGAAGAGCCTCACAAATGACGTGACCAGTGAGATTCTGATGCACACAAAAGATGGTACAGTCTTAGAACGCTTATGGGTAGGGGAATGATATGATCAAATTAATGTTTTAGAAGTAAAAAGACAGCAGTGAGAAGAATGGACTGGATAGGAGGAGACAAACGTCAGTCAAGAGGCTGCTTAACGTGAAAGACACATTAAGAGATGATGGCCAGAATCACAGCAGTTGCAATGGGGATGGGGAGGAGGAACAGAGAAACGCAAGAGTGCCACAATGAACACTCATTTACTTAATACAAATCCAACCTTATTACAAAGGTAAGAAGTTTCCTATACCGTGGCCGGTAAACTTAAACCAATCAAAGAAACAGCCTCCTAATCATTTAGGGATGTATCCTCCTACTACAGCAATTACGCAGCTCTTCACAAGTGGGAGTGCCGCAACAGGTCGGCCGCCAGCAGACTGACTAGGTCCTCAAAGGCAGGGAGTGTGTCAAATCCGTGTCTTCAACATCTAAGGCCCTCATCAGCTGGCACTCAATCTTTGTGAAAGAATGAATGAATAAGTAGAAGAATGCTTTCTGACTGTGATAGGACTTGAAAACTAGATGAACTTTAACCCTAAAAAGGTCATTCCATGAAGTGGAATGGTAGGGGTAACAGGTATGGTGAAACTGGGAAATAGACACACTGTCCTAAATTAAGAAGAAAGATGTTGGTCCCTTGGTCCAGCCTTGGAAAGGTCATGCTTATTCCCTGCCTGAAACATTCTCCCCATCCACACATCTCTATTTCCCTCACTCCTTCTTTTCGTTCAGCTATCTGCTCGAATATTACCTCACCAGAGGCTTTCCCTGACCAGCAACTAAAATCTATAGTGCACTCTATTATCCTCACTTTCTGAACCTTTTCTGTGTTATTCTTTTTTCACTGATTACTGAAGAGATCCTCTAATGATTCTATTTACCTGTACCTGATTTAGGATGGGCTCGCTTTATTTCAAATGAAGTTTATCTGTCGGCTATTAAGATCAGGACCTACTAAAACCCACAGTGCACAGAGATTTTCTTTTCTTTTCAAAATTAATTTTACTGTAAAGTCTAAGGACCACCTCTAACTCCTCTCACTTAAGTTTCTTCCAACAAAACCTGGATACCACAGAGATCATTAATTTTTTAAAAAAGATTTTATGTATTTATTTTTAGAGAGGGGAGAAAGAGGGAAACATCAATGTGTGGCTGCCTCTCAAGCGCCCCCTACTGGGCACCAGGACTGCAACCCAGGCGTGTGCTCGACCAGGAATGGAACCAGTGATCCTTTGGTTCGCAGGCGGAGGATCCATCCCATTGAGCCACACCAGCCAGGGCGAGATCATTAATTTCTTACTGGAAACACATGCCGCCACACGCTCCCAGAAGTAGGAAGGAAAGAGTTTTATATTCCTTAATGGAAAAGATTCTAGAAATGGAGCGGTCATTCATAAACAAAATCGAGATTAAATTAATCGCACGGCAAAGAACTAGGGGAAAACAGGTTCTAAGTGCAAGACGTTAGAGAGCACAGGCCAGAGTGGCACACTATAATGTCAAGTCTATTTAAATAGTGGTTTCCTGACCAGAGGCAGGTTGATGCGGCCACAACAGCACAGGTGAGGGAGTGTTAGCCTGAGCCGGGGATCGTTGAGGCAGCTCTGAGTTCCGCGGTGAGTTTTCCTTGCTCTGCCTTCCCCATTGGGAAGTAGAAAACTCTATGAAGCGGCTAAACACATTTAGGCTCTTTTAGCCTGAGATATTCTGAACGGGAGTGGGTTGGGCAAAGGACGGGCAGTAGCGACTTCACCCCCAGGAGGGTGAAAAACTCCTGGACATTAGCGACAGCCGCGGGAGAGGAAGGGGAACAGAAATGCACGCCCAAGTTAACGTCGCCCTCGGGTCCCCACACCCTAGTCCCCACTCGGGGGCCCTTCGCCTCCGCGCGCAGGGTCTGCCTACCCCCGCGTGTCCTGCCTTCTCAGCGCGCAGGGCGCGGGCGCCTCACCTGCAGGCTTGTCTGCAGCCATCTTCCCGCCTCGGCTGGGGTTCTTCCCTGCAGGTGGCGTGGCCTCGGCTCCAGCTGCCCGGCTGGCCCCAGTCCTGGAACTCTAAGGACGAGTCAGTGCTCACCCGGGCTCCTGGCCCCTGAGTTCCGGCCTGGAGAGTGGGCAGGCTGAGGAAGTGACGAAAGCTAGCTCGCGTCGTCTAGCAACAGCAGCGGCATCGCCGCCCAGGAGACGACACTGCATCCCGCCATACCCTGCCTCCGCCCCGCGGAGCACCGGAGAACGCTACTTCCGGGGGCGTTGGCCAGCGTGGGAACTGGGGCTGGCCCCGCCCCACGCCGGCGTCCCCGCCCCTGCGGTGTTCGTGCGCGCGCGCGCGCGCCTCTGAGCGCGTGCTGGGTAGGCTGCGCGGGAGCCGCGCGCCACTGCCTTTTGCTTATCCATGTTAAAATACTTAAGGGCCGCAGCTCTAGTCCCTCGTCTCAAATAAAATCATCAAAACCGTACCTCTGTGCTAAGCACTGAGCCTTGTACTTAGTGTTCTTTTCTCATTGATTTCCCGCGACTCTGTAAGAAAGCACTGTTGTGTTTCCCACTTAAAAGCAAAACGTTTTATTTTAGAATAGTTTTAGACTTACAGAAAAGTTGCAAACATGGATACATAGAATTCCTGTATACTCCTCACTTAGTTTGCCCTGTTGTGAACATCTTAATTATTAAATTACTTTGATACATCCATCATCACATCCAAGAAACCTTGATTGGTACATTTCTATTAACTAAATTCAACAGTTTTTTTTTATTTTGCCAATTTTCTACCAAGTTGCCTTTCTATTCCAGGAATGGGATACCACATTACCCTTACTCGTCATGTCTTCTTAGGCTATTCTTTTTTTTTTCTTTCAATTTGTCACTTTTTTAATTGAGGTGTAATTGACATACAACATATTAATTTCAGTTGTACAACATAATGATTTGATATTTGCATTTATTGCAAATGATCACTACAATAAATCTAGTTAACATCCTTCACCATACATAGTTATAGTTACAAATAATTTTTTTCTTGTGATGAGAAAAATTGTTCTTAATATGAAAACTTTAAAGATTTTCTCCCTCAGCAATTTTCAAATATGTGCTAGAATATTGTTAACTGTAGTCATCATGTTGTACATTACATCCTTCTGACTTGTGTATTTTGTAATGGGAAGTTTGTACCTTTTGATTCCCTTCACCCAGTTTGCTCCCTCACCTCCCACCCCCACTTTTGGCAACCACCAACGTGTTCTTTGTTACCCATGAGCCTTTTTCTCTTTTTTTCTTTTTTTAAAGAGTCCACATATAAGTGAGATCACACAGTACTTGTCGTTCTCCATCTGACATATTTCACTTAGCACAATACTCTCAAGGTCTGTCTACATGGTTGCAAAGGCATCATCTCTCCCCTCCAGCTTTGGATACAGTCAGGCAAGGCATGATGCTCAGGGATGCGGCAGTTCACTTCAGCCCATGCGGGGAAGACAGAAAGAATCCCAGGGAGGTCAAACTGCATCCTGACACTGTTGAGTCACTGATCCAACAATGGAATAGCCCACCTGCAGGTTTCTCCTCAGAGAGACAATTATTACCTGTACTAATTGAGACTTCAGGACCGTTGGCAGTACAGCATCACCTCATATGGTGTGCCACTGTTGTCTCAAGAAGGCCCATTCTGCAGGTTTTAATTCTCGCACTTTCTGGATCTTACCAGAAGGCATCACAAACTGTAGGCTTTCAGATCAAGTTCGCACACACATAGGGAAGGACAAATGCTGCAATACACCACAACAGCCATCTGACGGACAGCGATTGTGGAATGCTATGGATTGTGAGAAGCCTGCCAATGTCAGAGACGATGAAAGGATTGTGTTTTAGAATCAGTGAAATATGGTGAATCTTTCCTAGAAGGCTCTCACCAAAAAAATCTCCTCTTAGTTCTCCTTGGCGAAATTGGTTGCCTGCCCACCATTGAGCAATTACTGGCAAAATGAGAGGACATTCCAACCCAAGCCTTGGTTTCATCACGATGCATCCACAAGACATTTCTGTCTGGGTATCAGGATTTCATGGACCAGGAGGAACAGAGAATGGCTGCTGACAGGACAATCTCTTATTACATTGTCTCCATTTATTTATCTTTTCTTTCCTTGACAGACATTAAAGTCTTTTCCAATTTTCATTTACAAACATGGCTGCAGAGCTCACTCTTGAACACGCACACAGTTAAAAGAGTTTCTCTAGAATGACGGTGTACCCATATTGGGGGGGGGGTGGATTTTATTGTGAAACTTTCCAAACATACTGAAAAGTAGAAAGTATAACAAACGCCCAGTGTCCAGCTCCTAGCTTCATTTTGCCATATACTTGCTTCATCTGCCCTTTCCTCCTTGTTATGTTTTGTTGCTGGAGTACTTTAAAGCAAGTCCCAACCATCATATCATTTGCCTCTAAATACTTCAGTATGCAACTCAAAAAGAAAAATTCAAACATTTTCTTGCATAACCACAATGCCATTATCACATCTAACAAAATTAGAAATATTCCTAAATATTCAATTACCAAGCCTTACTCAAATTTCCTTTATTGTGTGATTTTTTTTTTTTGGTAATTTCTGCTTAGAATCAGGATCAAACAAGATCATTTTGATTATTACGTCTCTTGTGTTTCTTGTCTTATGTTTCTTTTAATCTAGAACAGCCCCCTCCCATTTTATTATTTCTTTCATTTACTTGTTGATGAAATTAGGGTCCAATATAAAATCCCTCCTTTGGGACCTGCTATATTGCTTTCTTGTGGACTTCCTCCTTTGTGTTCAATATTTCCTGTGGACTACAGGTCAGTTCTAAAGGCCTGATTATGTTATGATTTAAAGTTTTTTTTCCCCTGAGAATCCTTCTTCGGTGGCGATTTCTTCCTACTTGGACTATCTGCGTCTGCACCAGAAGCTGCAGAACATCAGTTGCCTCACTTTTGATGACATTAAGATTGATCCCTGGGTTCAGATAGCGACGACCTATCAGTCGAAATCATGTTTTAATTTGGATGCTTGTCCTGAGTACCTTCTTAAGTTTTATACCCTAGGACCCACTTGCCTTTACCTTATTTCCAGCCCTGGACAGAATTCTTCTGCACCGAAAATCTTTCCCTTATCCACAGGGGTATTCAGTTACACTGAAATTCGGTTTCTATCAGAAAGGCAGGATGACTGTTTTGTTCTTTCCCTGTAATTATCCATTTTCAGGGGAATAAGTTTGATGTTCCAGCAATCTCCAAACTATTTCCTTTCTAAAAAATTATTCTGAACTCATGGATTTTTATATATTCAATATGTTTTAATCAACTGCAGTTCTTCATCTTTTTGAAATTAAAATTATTCCATGTGTGTCTGCGGGAGCACACAACCCCCGTGATTGTCCGTTATTATAATTCGTCCATGCTGCTAATCCTCCAGTTTAGCTGTTGCTGTGTATGTGTTTTAGATAGAGTCTCATGGTCACCAGCTTCTTTTTAAAAAAATAGCAATACTGGCCCAGCTGGTGTAGCTCAGTGGATTGGGCGCGGGCTGGGAGCCGGAGGGTCCCGGTTCGATTCCCGGTCGGAGCACATGCCTGGGTTGCGGGCCAGGCCCCTGGTGAGGGCCATGTGGGAGGCAACCATACATTGCATTTTCTCCTTTCCTTCTCCTCTCTCTGAAAATAAATAAATAAAATCTTTAAAAAAAAATAGCGATACTGAGATATGATTCATATACCACAAGATCCATTCATTTAAAGTGTACAGTGTTTTAGCATCTTCACGAAGTCGTGCGACCACCACCGCTAACTCTGGAACGCTTGCATCACAGCCAGAAGAAGCCCTGCACCCACTGCCAGTCACTCCCCACTCGTCCTCACCTGCAGCCCCCGGCAATCACTGGTCTGCTCTCTGTCTCCAATTGACCATTTGAGGATTTACCTCCTCTGGATTTCACATGTAAAGAAAACCATCATACAGGGGGTGCCTTTGGTGACTGGATTTTTCTCACTTCACATAATATTTCCAAGGTTCATTCATGTTCTAGCATGTGTCAGCAGATGTCCATTACAAGTATATAATAATAGAATAGATTTTTTTTTTTTACTGATCTTATATCCTGCAATCTTGATGAACTGGTTATTAGTTCTAATAGTTTTTCAGTTAATTTTTTAGGATTTTCTATATGCAAGATTGTATCATCTGTGAATAAAGATAGATTTACATTCTCCTTTCCGATTTGGACACCCTCACATAATTTCTCTGGCTAGAACTTCCAGTACAATTTTTTCCGGTACTGACCCAGAATCGAACTGGCGACTGACCTTTTAGTTCGCAGGCCGGCACTCAATCCACTGAGCCACGCCAGCCAGGGCCAACATCCAGAACCTTTAAACATTACGTTAGTTATGGGTTTTTGGTAGTCGTTCTTTGTTAAGATTAAGGAATTCCGTTCTATTCCTAGTTTGTTGAGTATATTTTTCCTTTTCTTTTTAAAAGATTTCATTTATTTATTTTTAGAGAGGAGAAGGGAGAAAGAGAGGGAGATAAACATTAACGTGTGGTTGTCTCTCCAGTGCCCTCTACTGGGACCTGGCCTGCAACCCAGGCATGTGCCCTACACTGGGAATTGAACCAGTGACGCTTTGGTTCGCAGGTGCTCAATCCACTGAGCCACACCAGCCCGGGCTGTTGAGTGTATTTTCATAATGAGGTGTTGAATTTTGTCAAATGCTTTTCTGTGTCTATTGAGATAATCATGTGGTTCTTGGTTTTTTCATTTTATTGATAGGATTTATTACAGAATTGCTTTTCAGATGTTAAACCAAATTGCATTCCCAGGATAAATCTCACTTGGTCATGGTGCATAATTTTTATGTTGCTGAATTCAGTTTGCTATTATTTGAGTGACCCTGTTTTTCTCTTTACATGCTTTAATTATCACTCTGTTCAAATTCAGCAGTAAAGAGTGAACCCACAACACCCTAGGCACCCCATTCTTGACCTCAATAAAGGCAGAACCCAAGGTCTGTGTTCTCACTTTCTCTACTGTGACCTTATTGTGACCTTACTGTGTGGCCATGGGTGTGCTGCCTACTGTTCAGGATCTGTGAATAATAAACCTTGTTCTTCCAAAGTTCTTTGATGGTTGTTGCTGAGGTGCCTATTGCAATCATAACAACTACAAGGGCTGGTCCAGTCTCAACAGCGGGGAAATGGCGAGTGCCCTCCAGTCATTTCTAGCCAATAGCACCGCTGTGTATAGGCTGAGACACAAAACAAATGGCTACTTTTAAGACCTTGTTTGTTAAAGCTGACAACTAGCTGCTATCACATGCAGTATCTGTTGCCTATTTTCCCCCCAGTGTATAAGCCATACTTTCTTGTCTCTCTTTTCACCCAGTCCTCCATCCTGCTGCCTGGAATGTGAATGTGATGGCCGGAACTCCAGCAGCCATTCTAGA
Organism: Micronycteris hirsuta; assembly: GCA_004026765.1. Taxonomy (NCBI): domain Eukaryota; kingdom Metazoa; phylum Chordata; class Mammalia; order Chiroptera; family Phyllostomidae; genus Micronycteris; species Micronycteris hirsuta. The sequence continues at coordinate 10,237 of PVJI01003546.1, forward strand.
CCATGAAGACAAGAGTCTTAGGAATGGAGGAATGGAAAGCTTAAAGAACCTGTGTTCTAGATATCTTAGACTCTCCATACCAGTTGCAGACTGCATTTGTGTGTACATGTGAAAATAAAACCTTGTCATGTGCAAGGCTTATTTATTAACTTGGATTTTATATCACATGCAGCTGAAATGAACCCTAACTGACTCAGGGTCTAAATTAAATTAAGTAAATAGATCTCTGATTTGACTTTTCCATGCATACTTTAAGTGTATTATTTCATTATTCATATGCCCCTGTAATCCTGTAATAGTTTAGGATGAAAGCACTAAGTTTGTTACAATCTTTGGTGTTGTAACAAAGTCAGGGCTAATATATGAGGTCTGCCCAGAAAGTATCCAGCTGCATACTATGAAAAATAGAGATATTTACTGTAGAAGATACAAGAAACATTGTACATAAGACAATAACACCTCAGTCCCCTTCAAAGTAGGCACCTTGGGACCTCACACAGTTCTCCCAATCTCCATCAGCTGCCCCATAGTATTTTGCTGAATCTCATCAATGGTCTGAAATCGCTCCCCCTTCAAAGGTAAGTTTAGTTTTGGGAAAAGCCGGAAGTTGCAGAGAAAAACCAAATATAGGCTGTGGAGGGGGGCTGAGTCACCTGAGTTATTTGAAGTTTCACAAAAAAACTCTGCACGAGACATGATGAAGCTGCCAATCACCAGTTGCCCATAGCTGTGGCCTTCTAAATCATCAAAATAGTTTCTGCGGAGGAATGTTCAAGCTCAATGCAAAATTTGGTGCAGATTTGCAGCTGTACTTGCTCAGTGATTTTGAATGTGACGGCCACACAGTACACATGCTCACTCAATGGCGTCTACCACCCCCACTGACTAGTACAGTGAAGTTATCATTGTTCATCCATGCGCATTCCAGCCCACTCTCCTTGGCTGCCAGGTTACATGGATGTCGCACAAATGGTTCTCATTATATTAGCAATGGTTGGACTTTTTCCAGACAGACCTCTACACAGTTGGCGTTCACACATATGGTCATGCTGGTTGTTTACAGATGACTCTGGTACTGAATGAGAAGTGCCCATGCCACATTAGTTGTTAAATATTTTGAAAATCACCCCAAGTAAGAATTGCATTAATTGGTTTACACATTTAACAAATAGTTATGGAATGTATTGTGCGAGGCATTGATTCAATAGAGAATGAAAAGGCACATAGACCCAGTCTACCTTTAAACCAATGAAGCTATAGACATTATCAAAAGAACCATATATGTGTACACACATTTGAATATATTATGGCAAGTAAGAGGTAGGAGAACCAGAAAACTATTCTTCTAAGAGTGCGTATTTGAGGGATGTGGCCTAGTCAGGAGGTCAGGGAGAACCTGAGGAAGCTGAGATCTGAAGGATGGGTAGAAGGTAACAGGTAAAGGGAAGAGCAGGTGCAAAGGTCCTGTGGTGAGAGGGGTGATTGTGGTGTCAGGGATGAACACACACCCAGTGTGGCTTTAGCAGAGAGAATGAGAGAATAAGGTCCATGAAGCCGGGGGCATCCAGACTGTGCCTGGGCATATAGGCTATATTGAAGAGTTCCATAAGGATTGCTGTCCTCTATCACCTAATGCCCAAAGCCTTGAAAACTATTATTTTTCATCTATTTTTTCCTTTTCTTGTTGTTTTTTCTACCTTTTCCTTAATGATTACCTAGTATTCCATGGTATGGATGTGTCTTGGTTCATAAAGCCAATCCTCCACAAGGATCATTATTTTCTAATTTTTGCCATTTCAAACAGCGTTATGATCAACATTGGTATACATGCAACGCCTCTTCCATTGCGGGAAAACGGCGCAGACATACATTAATAGAAGGGGTTGATGGAAGAAAAGCCAAATGCACTCTTCAGGTAAATTAAACAGGGTTTCACTCTTGTGGTCATTTTTCTTTCCAGAACCTGCTGTCTCTCATTCCAGTCCAGCCTGCTTTGGAAACTCCAAGTCTGTCAGGCAGGTCTGTACCTGTAAATCCAATTGTGAATTGTTCAAGTTTGTGTGTGTGTGTGTTTATGACTTCTGGGCCATTGCAAATTAAGAGGTGAGGTTAAGCAACTGTTTTAAATGTTCTTGCTCTATCAATGACAGTACTTAACTGGTCTCTGAACCTGTTCCAACAGAAGGGAGACCAATCTGCTCAAGGCACATAGGAATTCTCTAGGAGCCTCATTTTCTCACCCTCTGCTTGTCGGCTGTATTGATGAATGTCATCGTTGGCTCCAACTGAAGGAAAGCCAAGCCCAGTTACTCTCACCAGGTAAATCAAACAGGTTTTACCTACTTAGGGGAACCCGAAGGAAATGAGCAGAGTCAGAAAACAGTACACTGGTCAGCAGCGTTCTTTTGGAGAGAGTAAAGTGCTGGCTTCAGAACCTAAGGAAATCTCACCATAAGCATGTATATGCTGGCAGTGGGGATGAGTTGCAGATGGAAACATCTAGATAAAACTGGGTTATATTAGGCCTTCAGGAAGCTCAGCTGTTCCTCCGAGGCCCAGCCCTCTGTGTGTATATATCAGCCTGGACATGTGCTGGGCCAGTGACCCTCATCAAATCTGGGGTTAAACAATATGCAACAGTACTATGGGGCACCGTTCCAGTGCCCTCAGCATGAACAATCTGCGTTCATCACCCTCCTGGACCTCAGGTAAATCCAGCTGGGTCCAAAATATTCCTGAACTCAGAGTAGGGGGCCTAGAACAAGGCTCAGTGTCCCGGAGACTCTGGATCATCCAACATATCCTTAGACCAGATGAACAGCTTAGCTGCAGGCATCTAGGGTCAAAACCTAGAATTTTCTTTCACTATCCATACTCAGGAAATGCCTCTCACAGCCTCCGCCTGTTGCCACAGTCACTGCTACCACCTGTCTCAAGACCTCATCATACTAAGCCTCAGAATTGGCCTCAGAAATGCCCTTCACGGTCCCTGGCTCTGCACACTTCTCATATATGTGGCTCACACTACAGATGTTTTGGACAGTGCCAGTTTAGACCTTTGTGACTTTGCTTGTGTTATACCCCTGAGCTGAAAGCATGAATTTACCATTGACCACTAGGTGGCACCCTATACAAATTATACTATATTTAAGGTAAGCATGTTAGCAGTTTTTGAGAGTGTCTTGTCTGACCAGGAAAATGCCAATGTCATGTGTCTTCTCCTTATGCAGCTGGTCTAGTCTTAGAACTTTGCAAACTCTGGGAGGATGCCTTCTACCTTTGTCCTTTCATTTATCAGTAAGATGCAAGGAGGAACGACAGGACCACAAATCCTTTTCTTTAAGCCCCTATGCAGATGGACCTTGCTCAACTGTATCAAAGCCTCTGTACCATTTGCCCCAGCAGAGTATTATAAGATACAGAGGATTTTCAAGTGGGGAAGGTGGAGGAAGGACTGACAGTCACATTAGTTAGTAAGACACAGCTGCCTTGCTAACTCATGTTGGAATCCCCTGCTGTTTTGCATTTTGTTTAACTTCTTTGAGAAAAAACCAGAAAGTGAGAAACTAGAGAGGTGTGAAGAGATACTTAGTGTAAACCTACTTTGGGTGTGGGGGATTAAAAAGGATTCTTTCCTTCTGATCACGAACCTTAGGCTTACGTGTAGATAGCAGACATCATTCAGAATTTGACAAATAAAATGGCAGTGACTGAGGTTAGCTAGGTGACAGCAGCATTATACTTAATAGCCAAAAAATGGAAACAAACTAAATGCTTGTCAACTGATGAATGGATAAACAAAATGTGGTGTATCCACACAACATAATGCCACTGGGCCATGAAAAGGAAGAAAGCACTGACCCTCTCAAATAGGCAAATGTATAGATACAGAAAGTAGATCAGTTGTTGCCAGGGGTGGGGGGAGGGAGGTTGGCGAGTGACTGCTAATGATACAGAGTTTCTTTTTGGGGAGATGTAAATATCCTGGAATCAGCAGTGATGGTTGCACAACTGTGAATATACCGCAAACCATCCAATTGTATTTCACTCTTCTTCGATCTGAACACAGTTCTTCGGTCTTCCTTTGACACCTTTGAAGAATATATATATAGGTCAGTTATTTTTTCAAGTATCCCTCTATTTGAGTTATTTGAAGTTTCTTCGTGATTAGCTTCAGACTAAGCACCGTGGGGCGGAAACGATATATCTATCTCAATGCGTCATTTTAGGAGGCACTTGATATCAGTTTTCCTGTTGCCAGTTTGTCCTAATACAGGTGATGTCAACTGGGATCACTTGATAAGGGGGTGTCTGCAGGTCCTGCCACTGGCAGGTTACTATTTTCCCCTTTACAGTTCGTGTGTAATTGGTGGGACTGACGCTCTGATACTATGTAAATACCGTATTCCTCACCAAGCTTTCGTTCACTAGTGTTAGCGTCATTTTCGGATTTTCTCAGTCCCCTGTGGTTTAAAATGACTTGTTCCAACTCAGACTAGAAACTGTTTAAATATATTATTGTCTTACTCCTAAGTTAATACTGATTGCTCTAAAAAGAGTTAAAAAAGAAAGTCCTGAGCTCTGGCTGGATGGCTTGGTTGGTTACAGTGTCAGCCTGAGATGCCAAGGCTGTGGGTTTGATCTCCAGTCAGGGCACATACAAAACTCAACCGATGAAGTATAAATAAGTGGAGCAAAAAGTCAATGGTTCTCTCTCTCCATTTCTCTCCCTTCTCCCACTCTCTAAAATCAATCAATAAAAAAAATAAGTTAAAAAGTCCTGATACTTCGAATATACATCTTCTGATCACAAAAGAGGCATTCAGGCTGAGGACAAGTTCGATACAAGGAATTAAAAAAACAGCAGGGTGCTTTTTCCTTTCGGTTCTCTTTTGTTTCCAAATGTAAGCTCTGCTTCTAGACACAGAAGTAAACACACAATTGTTCAGTGTAATTATATCTGCACTGTTTATTGGGGCTGAATCAGTCTGGTGGAGGAGGATAGACTAATGAAGAGGTTAACACTACTCCTTCCCACTCAGGCACAGATTGGAAAAAGTACAGCTTTGGAAACATAAACTAATGGTTTCATTGTCTTCACTAAGCCCATCATTTGATTTCCTTTTATTGCGGTCCTGGGGCTGGTGGGTGCAGATTTATAATGGAGTTAGTGGCGCAGGAGACATTCCGGATGCATAATAAAATGCTGCCGGAGCGAGTGATTGGGGCCCCGCTGGCTGGGGCTCGCAGCCTCACCGCTTCCTGGCTGTCTGTGACCTTCACCTTTCGAAGCCTGTTTCCTCATCCGAAGAATGGGAAGAGTGGTGGTAATTGTTCAGCAGATTAAATGAGATAACACAAGTGAAGCACTTGATGTGGGGTTGGCACCTAGTAAGAATTCTGCAAAGTTTGTCATTATCATCATCATTCTTGAGCAGTCTGCACTGGGCTGAGGTATTTCAAGGTCAAGGTTTTTATTTATTTATTTTTAAATAATTCTTTCATTTTTTAAAATCACAGTTGATGCACAATATTATATTGGTTTCAGGTGCACAACCCAGTGATTAGACATTTATGTAAGTTACTGAGTGATCACCCGATAAATCTAGCACCCATCTGACAGCGCACACAGTTACTACAATATTATCGACTCGATCCCCTGTGCTGTACTTACATGCCCATGGCCATTCGATAACTACCGATTCGTACTTCTCCATCCCTTCACCTTTTCCACCCGTCCCCCAACACCCCCTCCCCTCTGGCAACCATCAAAATGTCTTCTATGTCTGTGAGTCTGTTGCTATTCTGCTTGTTGGTTTATTTTGTTTTTTTAGATTCCACATATAAGTAAAATCATATGGCATTTGTCTTTCTCTGTCTGAATTATTTCACTCAGCACAATACGCTCTAGGTCCATCTGTGGTGTTGCAGATGGCAAGATTTTATTCTTTTTTTTAATGGCTGTATCATATTCCATTTTACATGTGCACCACTTCTTCTTTATTCATTCATCTATTGATGGACACTTAGGACGTTTTCCTATCTTGACTATTGTAAATAATGCTGCAGTGAACATAGGGACACATACATCTTTTCGATGCAATGTCTTGAGTTTCTTTGGGTAAATACTCGGCAGTGGATTTGCTGGGCCCTTCTTTGTCACTTGTTATAGCCTTTGTTTTAAACTCTATGTTGTTTGCTGGAAATCTTGCTACTCCAGCCCTTTTTTTCTTTTCCATTTTCATGAACTATCTTTTCCCATTCCATTGCTTCCAGTCCACACATGTCTGCTGATCTGAAGTGAGACTGTAGTCAACCGCATCACAAGAGTTTCATTCTGTTGTCCATTCTTACTTAAGGTGGGCGGTGTTGGCAGATACAGAATAGATCCAGGTTTGTCTGGACCAACAAGGAGAAACCCTATGTAGCCTTGACAAAAATGGCCAATATTTTTTCTAGAACCCTTACTCAGTGCCCAGCACTGTTGAAATACTTTACAGCATGAACTGAGGACTCTTCACCAAAAGCCTATGATGAAGGTTGTTTCGCAGGTGAGATGTCTCAGGTGCAAAGAGGTCACAACTAGTATGGGATGGAGCCGACTGAAATGCACGCAAGTGCATGCTTTTCATCGACAGGCTGCTTTTCTAATGTCCAGAAACGTAAGCAGGGTAGAGCCCAGCATCACTAAAGAGTTAGATCACTATGAACCGTCATCAGGCACTTAATGTCTCGGTTTATAGAGACAGGAGCTCACTACAGGGGTCTGGCACCCTGGGAATTCACTTCTGACTTGGGGAGCTTGTTTAAATTGGGGCCTCTGGGCAGATATAACACATCATTGCCCTTTCTCTGAAGGCTGTACATGCAGTGGGGAAAGGGCTCCTGGTGCTTTGTAAAACATAAAAGCTTTAAAAATCCACAGCTCTGAGTATATTCTTGCGGATGGAAACAAGCTCACCTCAATTTGCTAAATCTGGCAACCCTACGCACGGGCCGCTCAGCTCTTCTGCCCGGTGTTTCTTCCTCTTGACCCATTTTTTCTTCCCAGGGTTGCTTCAGAAACCTACTGCAAGCAAGTGTAACCTGACAATATCTATCCTGTTCAGATAGCCAGAATTTAAAAAAACAACAACAACAGGAATCACTGTAGAGGACACATGGACAGAACTAAGGGGGAGGAGGGAGGCTGGGGGGGAGGTGGAGCTGGAGGGGAAGGGAGGAGGGGAGGGGAGAGGATGCAAATAACTGTAATTGAACAAAAAAAATAAAATTAAAAAAAAAAGAAAAAAAACAACAACAACAAAACAAATCCTGTAAAACTCCAACCACAAATTCTTGCTTCAAAATTAGGATCAGTTCTGTATTCTGCTGAGGATTCAGGGGAAAAGCCTAATTTCAGTTTAATCATTTTAAGAGAATACCTTTTTAATTTGAGGCTGTCTGCTTTGGAATCCCAGGTCCACCACTAATTAGCTGTGTTATTTTGTACAAGTTGCATGATCTCCCTGGGTTTCAATTCCCCCATCTAATAAAATCAGGCTAGTAATACTACTTAATTCATGGGATCATAGTGAGGATTAAATGAAATAATACTTTAAAACAGAAGAGTTCCTGGAATGTGGTCAATAATAAATGGTCTTTACTTTTCATAATCCTGTATTCCCAATTAGCTGTGAGTAAATCATGTTTTGGTGTATTTTAATTACACCCGAGAGGCCACTTAGTCAGATAAATTTTTTGGCATGCAAATAAATGACCTCTTAATCGATCTGTTTAATTTTAAGAAACAACCCTTTTTCACAAGGCTTTTGAAGGAGGTATGACAGTCCCTCTCACTAGGTGGCGTCAGAGTGGGTCCTGGGAGAGTGAAACTTCAGGCCTTAAAGAGCATCCCGCCCAGAGCCAGCTCCCCAGCTGCTACTTTGCTTCATAGGTATGGCCAATTTGGCCTGCAGGGATTTTCACGAAATTTTTAGAAATCATTAAAAAATCAGGAGATTTCATATAAAAACCTGATATCCAGCCTGTCAATAAATTGGCAGATCTGTCAGCCCCGGGCGTGCGGCGGTGCCTCCTGTAGACCCGACGGGCGCCCTCCAGCCCGACAGCGCCCCCAACCGGCCCCAGGCCGCACTCGTCTCTCCTCTCTTCCGCCCTGGGTCTTCTAGGCGTTGGAGTGTGCACCCCCTAATTCGTCCAATCCTTCCCTTTTCGGATGTGGAGACGGAGGTCCCACAGAGAAGCTGGGGCTGGCCCTGGAACCTTCACACTCAGTCCAGGGCTCTTTTTTATACCGAGTGTGGTTTCTTCTACATTCGGTTGTGTTCAGAAGGGGAATGAAGTAAAAAAAGCAAGGAGACACAGTGGGAGAACTGAAATTTTGGGGATTTGAGGGACACCATTTAGATGACCAAAATGAGATGTGGGAAAAAGTAGAGGTCAGTAGGATTTTTTTTCTTCTCTTTGTGGAAAATAACTCCTTTTCCGGGGTGGGGGTGGGCAGGAGAAGTGAGACAGGCTCCGTGCAAAAGATTCAAACAGTATGGAAAAATACAAAGAAGAGGGTAAAGATTTCCCAGAATTCCACTTTGACTTACAACTTCCATTAACATTTTGGTTTCGATCCTTCCGGGCAGCCCTCTCTGTGTATTTATAGATACGTTTAATATAGGCACTGTAAGGGCCAAGGAATTCCTGAGAGTGTGGGGCTTTGGGATTCCACATAATCTTCATCAGCTCATCTCCAACTAATTCTTTAACATGGCCAATTGAGAGTTTTTTCAATTATATTAAAGGGCTTAAGCAAATGCAATGGCAAGCTGTTTTGCTCACCCCACTTCCCTTCCAATCAGCTTCTTGTTATTCAGCCCACCTCTGTGGGAACTCTGGAACTGCCAGTGTGCATGTTTGAAATTTTCCTAATTGAGAACATACAAGCTGTTCTGTAAACTGATTTTTCCAGTAATAGTATTCCTGGAATATCTGTCCCTAGTTTATAAAAACAGACTTTAAAAAAAAAAATCTCACCTTCAAGAATATCCTTAGCACCCTGGCTAGTGCGGCTCAGTGGATTGAGCACCGGCCTATGAACCAAAGCGTCACTGGTTCGAATCCCAGTCAGGGCACATGCCTGGGTTGTGGGCCAGGTCCCCTGTAGGGGGCACACAAGGGGCAACCACACATTGATGTTTCTCTCTCTCTCCTTCTTCCTCCCTTCCTCTCTCCCTAAAAATAAATAAATAAAACTTAAAAAAAAAAAAGAATGTTCTTAGCATCCTCCAGACAAGCTTATAGTCTCTTAAGCAGACTTTGCTCCACTTGACTAATGACTGGAAAGGTGAGGACAAGGTAACTGGAACCCAGAGTGCACCCTCCAAAGTCTGCATGAGTGCTCATGGTGGGCATTATAGGAACGATGAGCTTTTCAACCATTGCATTAGTCAGCTTTTGCTGCAACAATGTTACATAGCAAGTAGCCCCCAGAGCGTCAGTGATTTATGACAATAGACATTTATTTTTCTGTCACTGGTATGTGCACTGCATGTGGGTTGGCCAGGCTTGCCTTGGCCTTAGACTTTGGTCTGCTCCACTTGTTTCTCCTTCCGGGAGCCAGGCTAAATGGACAATGGCTACCTGGGGCATTCTTTCCTCATGGCAAGTGGTAGCTATGCAGGAGGTCAAGCCAAATTTCACAAATTAACATAAAACCTGTGGTCAGACATAGCATAGGTTATATCCACCTACATCCTGTAGACCAAGTCCAAAGTGAATGAGGTGGAGAAGTATACTCTATCCATAGCAAAACATGTCAACAGTGGGGAGGGAAGACAGAATCATGAACAAAAAATGACGTCTACCACTGGGACCAGCCATGATGGAGCACAGACTGAAATGTAGACTGAGACCTGCTGTTGAAACTTATGAATGCAATTTAAAGCCACACTGCTTAGGAACCACAGCGACTTCATCTCGTGGGTCCCTTAACGACTGTTTGTCACCAAAGATCCTTAATGGAGCTTCCTCTCTGATTGATTGGACTCTCTCTGCCTTTATATTTAAATGCTTTATGCTCTTACACATATGCTTGCTATGCTCTTTAGGGTCTTCATTTGGGTCTTAAAAAAAGATTAAACTGGCCTATCGGTTTTTGAGTGTTGAGAAAACTATGTTCTCCTTTCCTTTGCCTGCCAAAGTCTCACCAGTAAGCAAAACCGAATTGCCCCGGGAATGAAAACAACGAGCATTGCTGCCAAGCAACAAATAAGAGAGTGTTATTTTTATGTATTTTGAATAGGGTAGCATCTTGCTCCACTGTTTCCATGGAGAATCCAATTGTCAAGATTAATCAAAGGCTGGAAAACTGAAACTGATGCAAAGAGACTAGCTTAGAAAGCCATTACCCATGCTAAGGTACTGAGAGAAATATTTAGATGAAACCTCTTACCATGAATCACTCATTATCTCCCAGCAATAACGGACTCAAGTTAACACTTTCCTGTGTGTCTACTGCTTTTCTAAAGTTATTGCAGCAATATTTCATTCAAATCACAAAGTTCACATATACCACTTCCAGTATAAATCACCGCTGGATGTTTAGAATGCACAGGAACTACGTCAGGATACTGCCAGCGATGTGCCAGGAGTGGTTATAAACTAAGTTGTCTCTATTTTGTTAGCATGATAATGTGTCAGTGTTTAAAGCTCTCTCCAATAAATTAATAAGAGACAATATCCAAGACAATTCAGAAAAAGTAAAGGAAGTGGAGGGTAGCCCTATCATAAAATACTAAGAAAATGTGTGGCCCTGATGAAAGAACAGACAGCCAAGTGGAATCGAAATAGGTACATATGACAAAGAAGACACAGAAAATGATTGGGTAAAGAAGATATACAAATGACCAAAAAGCACATGAAAAGATCCTAAACATCACTGGTCATCGGGGAAATCAAACCCATGGTGAGATGCCACTTCCCACCCACTAGGAGGCCTACGATGAAAAGGATAATAATGAGTATTGGCAAGGATGTGGAGAACTCATGACACTGTTGGTGGGAGTGTAAAGTGGAAGAGCCTCTTTAGAAAACAGTCTGGCTGGTTAAATATAGAGTTAACTATTTGACCCAGCAATTCCATTCTTGGGTATATGCTCAAAAACCAAAACAAAACAAAGCAACTGAAGACGTATGTCCACATAAAAACTCATATACAGCCTTGGCAGGTGTGGCTCAGTGAATTGAGCGCTGGCCTGTGAACCAGAGGGTCTTTGGTTCGACTCCCAGTCGGGGCACATGCCTGGGTGGCTGGCCAGGTCCCCAGCAAGGAGCACATGAGAGGCAACCACACACTGATGTTTCTCTCCCTCTCTCCCTTCCTTCCCCTCTCTAAAATAAATAAATAAAATCTTTAAAAAAACACACACACCTCATATACAAATGTTGATAGCAGCATTACTCATAACCAAAAAATGTGGAAACAGCCCAAATATCCATCAACTGATGAGTGGATAAATAAAATGTGGTATGTGCATACAATGGAGTATCATTTGGCTCAAAAAAGGAGTAAAATACTAATGCATGCTACCATATGGATGAACCTTAAAAACATTATGCTAAGAGAAAAAAGGCTGTTACAAAAAAACACATATTGTGTGATTCTTATACGAAATGTTCAGAATAGGCAAATCCATAGAGACAGAAATATTCAGGCTGCCTAAAGCTGTGGTGACTGGGGGAAACCTGCGTGGGGCACAGCCACAGGATGCAGGGTTTCTTTTTGGGGCCGTGAAACTGTGCCAGAATTGCGGTAGTGGGTGCACAGCTCTGCGTACACTAAGAACCACCGAACTGTGTACTTTACATGGGTGACTTGTGTGGTATGTGAATTGTATTTCAGCAAAGGTACTTTAGAATGAGTGGGGAAAGGAGCGATATTGCTTTGGAAAATGGATTAGCCACTTGAACATAAAATCAGTTTAGACCCTTAATCAATATTAAACTTTAAAATAATTTCCAAATAAGCCAGAGTTAAATATAAAAAGTTGAAAAGGTAGAAGAGAAAAACTAGATGATCACGTGCAAAAGAATGAAATTAGAGCCTTTCGTTATACCACATACAAAAATTAATTCAAAATGGATCAAAGACCTAAATGTAAGAGCGGAAGCGTTAAAACTCAGAAGAAAACAGTGGAAAGGCTTCATGGCAATGGGTTTGGCAGTAACTTCTTGGATGTGACTCCAAAAGCACAGGCAGCAAAAGAAAAAACAGATATATTGGACTTCATTAAAGTGTAAAACTTTCACGCATCAAAAGACCCTGCCAACAAACCCTGGCAGCCCGTGGAGAAAATGCTTGCAAATCATATCGGATAAGAGAAATCTCTAGAGAACCCCTACAACTCAACAACAGAAAAACAAAGAACCAGATGAAAACATGGTCAAAGGACTCGACTAGACATTTCTGTAAAAAAGAAACACAAATGGCCAACAAGCGCATGCAAAGATGATCAACATCACCACTCGTTAGGGAAAGGCCTATCAAAACCGCATTGACACACCGCCTCACCCCCGCTGTGATGGCAATCAAAGGTCAGATCGTAAGGAGTGGTGCGGATGTGGAGAAATCAGAACCCTCGTGCATGGGCGGGAATGTGAGCCCATGAAGCTGCTGTGGAAAACGGTACGGAGGTTCCTCCAAAAAGTGAATCATAGAATTAGCACGCGAACCGGTAACTCCACTTCTATTCCTATCCAAAAGAGTTGAAAACAGGTATTTGAACAAATATTTGTACACCCCTGCTCCTAGCAGCATTACTCACAATAGCCAAAAGGTGAGACAACCCAAATGTCCGTCAGTGGAAGAATAGATAAACAAAAATACGTTATAAACAGACCACGAAACGTCAGTCGGTCTTGCACAGGGCAAAGGCTGCCGCAGGCCGCCGCATGGATGGGCCTTGGGGATGCTATACTAAGTGAAATAAGCCAGACACAAAAGAACTGGAATCGAATTTTAAAAATCCTACATGTTGCTGCTTTTTTTCCTTCTCCAAGGAAGGAAAAGCTTCCAACTTTTCTCTTATTAGAGTTCAGTGACGTTTGCAAGGTGAGGTCAGATAATTTTCTGAACTGTTTTAAAATTGGGAAGAGTCATGTTTGCAGAGACATATAATGTAACATACCTACTAGAAATATCTGGGAACTCATTTAAAAAAAAAAAAAAGGAATCCAAGAAGCATGTGTAGAGGTTATTGTCCCTGACAAATGAAAAGGGGTAGTGGTCTAACACCAGCCCAGGCAGCGGGTGATGAATCATCAGTGCTCTGGGGAGGAAGTGAAAAGAATTGAACCCCCAACTGCAGGCAGCTCTCCTCACTGCTGAGGGCCACAAGAAGGACGAAACTACATCGATGGTAGGGTCCTTCTTATTGGAATCAGTGAGGCCCAATCACTAGCAGCAGGCAACCCAAAACATGCTGACCACTCGGGAAGAGTGAACCGGTGTGGGCAACACCTAGAACAACAGCCTGGAGCAGAAGGTGAGAACTCGGAAGTCCGGAGGGCTCTGCCGATGGAGTAAAAGGAAAGACTCGGCGCTGACGAAGGTGGGACCAGAAGGAGCCAGCCATGGATCCTTCTCTAAAACATGCCCTGCTGCATATGGCGGACCAGAATCTGCTCTAAAACAAAACAAAATAAAACAAACAAATAAACAAAGAACACCAGAAAATTGAGACAGAGTCCTAGGTTGTCTCAAAATATATGCACCATAGGCTCATTGGAGCAATTTTATATTAAATCCAGAGGAACTCCAATTCCTTTCCTAGACAATCAGTAACTGGTCCACCTGCTGGCTACTTCCTGGGCTACCCAACGCCCAGGGCTCAGTGCGTTTTGGTGTTAATAGTGAGTTGTTGACACCACTTTCTGAGGATCAGTTTAACCGATGTATTTTCCTACAATTGAGCTGGGGTTCAGTGGGGGCCAGAGGAGGCCAGAAAAGGAAGAGGATGCAGAGTGCAGAGAGGGAGGCGTGGGAACAGGACCAGGAAGGAAGTGAGGAGGAAAAGGCCAGGTGGACGACGGAAAGGGAGGGGTAACAGAAAAAAGTAGTGTACCCCCAGGACTTTCGTTTAGATGGACGTGCCTTACAACCCTCACACGGCGAGAATGTCGTTCCGACCTTGACTTTGTGTTCACCATGTTAGCCTTTCCGTGTGTCTAGAGCTGTATCTATACTACAGAAAACGGACGTCTGTCTTCTAGTTAGACAAATATTTCAACACATAAATGTACTGATTTTTATCTCTATGAATCCAAAAGACCAAGACCAAAACGAAAATCTCCTTTGACTTAATTTTTCCCCTCATGAAATAAATGTGGTTTCACAAAGACCCAGATTAAGTCTCTTCCCATTTGGAGGAATAATGCTTTGTTTGGCGGTCTGGCATTATTCCAGATAACGCCGTCATGGCTGCAGGCACCCATGATGGTCCAGGAACAGTCACAAACTTGGATGAAAGCAGAAATTGGCTTTGGAACAGAAGGGAAATACCTGCCCTAAATAGCTAAAACAGTCTTGAAAAAGAAGAACAAAGTTAGAGGATTCAAACTTCCTGATTTCAAACTTTAACACAAAGTCACAGTAATCAAAATAGTGTGATATTGGCATAAGGATAGGACAATAGATCATTGGAATAGACAGCTCATAAGTCCGTAAACAAATATACATATTTATGGACAACCAATTTTCAACAAAGGTGTCAAGACTGTTCGGTAGGGTAAAGAATAGTCTCTTCAACAAATTGCTGGGACCCTGGATATCCACATGAAAAAAAAAAAGATTCTGGATCCCTATCTCATACCACATATGAAAATTAACTCAAAATGAATCCACAACCTAAATATAAGAGCTAAAAATCATAAAACCCTTAAAAGAACACATGGGATAAATAACCTTGGGTTTTACAATTGATTCTTAAATATGACACCAAGAGAATTAATAACAACAAAAATTAGATAAATTGGACTTTAACTAAAAATAACTTCTGTGCATCAAAGGACATTATCAAGAAAATACAAAGACATCCTAGTAAATGGGAGAGATTATTATATGATAAGGAGCTAGTATCCAGAATATATTTTAAAAACTGTTAAAAATTGAACAATGAAAAGACAAACAACCCAATTTTTAAATGGACAAAGGACTTGGATAGACATTTTTCCAAAGAAGATGTACGAATGGCCAATAAACCATTTTTTTTAAAGATTTTATTTATTTATCTTAGAGAGTGGAAAGGAGGCAGAAAGAGAAGGAGAGAAACAGCAATGTGTGGTTGCCTCCTACATGCCCCACACTGGGGACCTGGGCCACAGCCCAGGCATGTGCCCTACACCGGTAATCAAACTGGTGACCCATGATTTGCGGGCCAGCACTCAATCCACAGAGCCACACTAGCCAGGGCCCAACAAGCCATTTTTAACAATGCTCAACATCATTAGTCATTAGGGAAATGCAAATCAAAACCACAGTGATGTTAGACCCAAAACCATAAAAATCCCAGAAGAAAAGACAGGCAGCAAAATCTTGGACACTGCTCGTGGAAATTTTTTGTCAGATATATCTCCCCAGGCAAGGGAAACAAACAAACAAACAAACAAAAAAACAAATGGGACCACATCAAACTAAGAAGTTTTTGCACAGCAAAGGAAATCAACAAAATAAAAAGACAACCCACTGAATGGGAGAACATATTTGCCAATACATCTGATAAGGGGTTAATATCCAAAATTTATAAAGTACTTAATGAAACTCAACACACAAAAAAACAAACAACTCAATTAAAAAATGGGCAAAGAACCTGAATAGACACTTCTCCAAAGAGGACATACAGATGCCCAGTAGACATATAAAAAGATGCTCGATGTCACTGATCATCAGAGAAATGAAAATAAAAACCACAATGAGATACCACCTCACACCAGTCAGAATGGCCATCATAAACAAATCAACAAACAAGTGCTGGTGAGGAAGTGGAAAAAGGGGAGCCCGTTTGCACTCTTGGTGGGAATGCAGACTGGTGCGGCCACTGGAAAGCAGTGTGGAGATACCTCAAAAAATTAAAAAGAGATCTGCCAGTTCTGGGAATATATCCTAAGGAACCCAAAACAATAATTCAAAAGAACATAATCACCCTTATGTTCAATGTAGCGTTATTTACAATCACCAAGATATGGAAGCAGTCCAAGTTTCCATCAGTAGATGAGTAGATAAAACAACTCTAGGACATTTACACTAAGAAATTCTACTCAGCCATAAGAAAGAAGAAAATTTTATGCTTTATAACACTATGGATGGACCTGGAGAACATTATGCTAAGTGAAATAAGCCAGTCAGAGAAAGACAACTACCATATGATTTCATTCATATGTAGAATCTAGTGAACAGACTGAACTAAGAAGCAAAACAGAGACAGACTCATAGATGGAGAACAGATGACAGCTAGCTGCAGGGGTGCGGGGAGGGTGGGGGCAGAGGGATTGAACAAAAAAGAAAAAAAGGACTCATGGACACGGACAACAGGGTGGTGATTGCTGCGGGGAGGAGGGTGTAAGGGGACTAACTGATAATGGGAGAAATATATATAATAAAGATTATATATTAAAAAAAACACACAGTGAGGTGCCTTAGGTTTACAGCTGTATCTGAAGCAGAATTTATTTTTGTATTATTATTTATTAATTGTATTATTTTCCATACAAACAACTGTAAACCTATTTTTGCCCACCCCTGTATATACACCTCCATCTTTTTAAGTGTTGGAGGGTTGAAAACTGTCTTCTATCACTTGGCCATATGTCTGATGAATGCATTTCCTAAACAACTGGGACACAATCACAAGAGGTCAGTCAAGCAAATCAAGAATTTAGTCCCAAGACTTTGTTTCAATTGCTCTGTTGGGGGAGGCAAAGACGGGCTAGAGCTGAAGGGTGTAAGAGTCGGGGAAAGGGGTGGATGGAGACGGGGAAAGACTTGCCAGTCAAACGGCAGCATTGACACTCATCAGCAAAGCCAGATCCAAACTCCTCCCCCTCTTTTTTTGGAGGGAGACAACCCACGCAGATCCAGGGCCTCTGATGTTATTTCGATGTTCACATAATCTTGATCACAGCGTTTTTGGTTTGCTTTGTTTTGTTTCGTTTTTCCTGTCTTCTCTGACTCCTACATAACTACAACCAGGTAAACCAGTTCTCCACCCAGAACCATGATGAAGGAGGCAGCCTGGGATCATCTTGAAAAAGGAATAAAGATATGATTCAGCTAGATGACTGCCACGCTTGCCTCTGGGTAAAATATAAGAGACTATGCTTTGGATGGGATTAGAAACAAAAGATTGGAATAAGCATTTCTTAAATCTCTTATGAGAATAAGAATGTAGAGCATCTCTCTAGAACTTTCTATCCTAGTGACAGAATGGCCAAATATTCCATGTTCTCTTTTCCTAGTATTTTGTTCTCATTAGCTATATGTACATAAATTTTTTAAAAATAAAATAATATTAGCCCTGGCTGGTGTGGCTCAGCGGATTGAGCACTGGCCTACAAACGAAGGGGTCACTGGTTCGGTTCCCAGTCAGGGCACATGCCTGGGTTGCGAGCCAGGTCCCCAGCTGGGGGTGTGCGAGAGGCAACCACACATTGATGTTTCTCTCCCTCTCTTTCTCTTTCCCTAAAAATAAATTTAAAAAATAATATTAAAAAGTTCAAAGTCACTCCTCCTTGCCATCCAATCCTACTCTCTAGAAGCAACTGCATTCAATAAATACTTTTGTTTATTCTTGTACTGGTTGTATATTCCTAAATATTCCTACATGACTGCAGATCTAGGTACCTGCCCTTCCATCGTGGAAGCTGAAAGGGGTTTGTGAGGGCTCCTTCTGGTGGACGCTTCCTCTCATGGCTTTGGCAGAGCAGACCTGGGCATATGACCTAAACTCAGCCAATCTGACACTCTGTCTATGGATTATGAATACTGAGAGAGTAATACAGAGACAGAAGGGCTGGCTGGAGCCCATTTATTTTACCACAGGCCACTGCTAACCTGTTTCCCCTTCTCGGCCTTTCTGTCGTTCTTGCCTCTTAGCTTCCAACGCCTTGGTTCCTGCCCATTTTGAAGCTATTTAGGG
This sequence comes from Micronycteris hirsuta, assembly GCA_004026765.1. Lineage (NCBI taxonomy): Eukaryota > Metazoa > Chordata > Mammalia > Chiroptera > Phyllostomidae > Micronycteris > Micronycteris hirsuta. The sequence continues at coordinate 28,422 of PVJI01003546.1, forward strand.
AGCCTTTTGTCAGTGCTTCAAATCCTTCCAGTAATTTCCCTTTCATATAAGATCGCTCACGTAGGTTCTCTTGCTTATAACCTAAAGAGTCATAGTTGTACAGTTATCTTATTTTCTTCTAAGTGTAGAGTGAAAAAGATCTGGGAACAGGTCTCTCATTCACAAGAGGGTAAATTCAGGGCTTCTGAGCTTACTGAGAAAAAGCCTACCTGGAAAGTTCTCCTGCTTCAATGAAGAGGTAGGAATTAAAAAAAAGAAAAAAAGGTAGGAGTTTAAAAAGCATCTCTCAATGGGTTAATTCTACTTTGATCCAACGGCAGACACTGAATTAATTTCTCCTCTTAAGAAGCTGGAGTCTGGCTTTCAGGCTCAAAACTATGCATCTCAATCTGAAACCTCATCTTTGCTGGCATTTTCCCCTTTCTTACATGTTGATGTATTTCTCCGTATCTTTTCCTATATGTTCAGGCAACAGTCCTGAAAATAGAGCCATTCAACTGCATGAAGCCAAGCTGTACTTCGTAATAAAAATATCTTCTCAAGGCAAAGCATCTTTTTTATGAGTGGAATTTTTATCCCAAAGTTGCTCAGTTTTTTGATTATAGTGAAGGAAATGAGCTCAACATAAAAACCAAAATAGACACACATGAGTCCAGATGAATCTAAAGACAGCCCTCTCGTCTGAGTTACCAGGCAACTATCTCTCCAAGGATGTTGTCGTTTCAATTTCATAGAATAACCAGGCACATGATTTTCTGACTCAAGAGATTGTGGGATAATAATGAATTCATCTTTTAAGACTTAAAAAAAAATTATAAGCAGAAACCTCTCTCTGGCGTGGTGCACGTTTTGCTGTTTTTATCCATCACAGTTTCTTTGTTGTGTGCCTTCAAAGCAAATAGGTCTTCATCTGTTTGGGATGTTTTTTGCCAGATCCTGCTGAAAGTGGGGATGGATGAAAAAACACTACAGGTGCTGATTTTTAGCTGCTTCAGTTTCTGACCCTATGGTTATTAAGGTATTTCACCCACAAGGAACTAAAGAAAAAATTGTACATAAACATTACCTAAAATAATAGTTATGGTAGATTCATCCTTATGCCTAGAAGCAAGGTCACTGCACATAGGTAAGCAAACTATTAATAGGATAAAGAGGTGGACAAAGAAACACAGAAGAGGGTTTTCATCAATATTTGAAACTGCAATAACACAATTGTCTGTTTGGGAGTTTGTGTATAAAATCACAGAAAAGACTTTTAGGAAAAAAATTGCATGCTAATTTTCCTTTTTTTGGTTCATACCACATGTCACTCTTTATTCATGTACTCATTAGTGAAAGCCTAATTTGTATAAGGGTCTCTGATAGACATGAAGCTACTCCAGTGAAAAAGTCCACAGTCCCAGCCTTCAATGTGTTTACCCTCTAGAGATGGAAAGAGACTCGTCAGCAACTCTTGACCAATGACATCAGAATGAAAATAGTTGCATTTGCTGTGTGTGCCATTACAAGTGGCCCACTACTTCAGGCTTTTTGAAATCGTTAAATATATTATTTACAGTATAAGCTTGCTGTATCTTATCAGTCAGGGTCCTCGGCTGCCCACAGTGGAAACTAACTAAACGAAAAGGGAATGTAGCAGAAGGAGGTCAGGGGAATCCGGTCGGTATGGCCGGGCATGGAAAAGGCACAGTCTAAGGTGCTCCAGGGGGCTGGCTATCAGAAACCCCTGTGGCAGCCACACTCCAGGAGAGTATCGTCAGCAAGCCACCGCTGCCTGCAAGAAATGACCTCCAGGTATCACTCCCTCCATATTCCAATCTCTGGTGGAGGACACGTCATTGATCCAGAATGTTCAGGCCCTCTGCGTTGGGTGATCAGGGAGGACCTTCCCTTTAGGAAGCTGCCCCTACTTTCCACCAAGACCACCTCTGTGAGGGATTCCCCCGAACAGAGCTCAACAAATAGGAGAATGGGGTTACATTCTAGAAGCAAAGGGAAAGAAAAGCCAATTGTCTACTACATGTAAACCTTGGAATCTGAAAATCTAGGTACAATCTAGACATAATGAAGACAATTTTTTAATGCCATTAGAGGAGAAATGATGGGAGACTGGTAACAAAATCATCTACCTCAAATCTTTCATTTTATAGTTATGGAAGCAATACCTTAGATAACTGTGAGTTTCTGCTGACATCCAGCTAGTTGGCTGAAGAACGTGATTACTGCTCAGCCTTTCCTACTCTCTGGTTGCTACACGTTTCCCTGCTTCATATTCAGAGCTGATACACATTGTTTTGGCTATGTCCGTTGTTACAATGTTGAAATACTTTGAGCCAGTTGGTAAGCAGCCGCTGCCCAGTTCCACTGGCACAGACGATGCGGGGTTCCACCTCCCACCCCACTTTCTGGCTGGTTCCCGTCCAAGAGCCAGCACCTGCTGCTCTTCAGCAGCGGCTCAGCCACAGGCACAGAAAGCCAGAAGTGCTTGAGGAGTTATATCCTTGTCCCTGCGGCCTTTAAACAGTAACTAAGATGTGCTAAGGTCCCTTGCCTTTAGAAAAAAAAAAAAGATTGATTGATTTATTTTTAGAGCGGGGGAAGGGAGGGAGAAAGAGAGGGAGAGAAACAGGGATATGCAAGAGAAGCATCGGTGGGTCAGTTGCCTCTTGCATGTCCCCAACCAGAGCCCATGTGCCCTGACCTGAATCAGACTGGTGACCTTTTGGTTAGCGCGACAATGCCCAATGCACTGAGCCAAACCAGGCAGGGCTCCTTCCTTTTGCTGGGAGAAATGTGCAGCAGAGCTTACACTCCAGAGTGGCTCTGCGGCATCAGGCTAAAGTTACCCTCTGTGGGACCTGAAGTATAACCTTGACTGAGACACAGTGTCTGCTCCATTCACAAAATTTCCCAGTTTCTGGGAAGACTCAAGCACATAGGAGCAGGTCCCTCTCAGTCGCAGGTGATTCACACGAACCTATTACTTTGGTCATGATTGTCTGGACTAGGGATAGGCGCCTCACCTGAGCTGGGCCAATCAGGTTCTCTGCCCAGAAATATGAAACTCAAACTAAGGGACAGAGGGGTTGGGACTTGTTGACTTGAATCACCAGAATGGCCTAAGGGGAAGGGCCAGGAACACCTGGTCCTGCCCTATCCGGGGCTTAGAAATAGAACCCTTTCAGTAGTAGCTTTCCAATAAATTCCTATTTTTGCCTACATTTGTTAGAGTAACTTTCTGGGTTTTTTTGTAACCAGAAGACTTAACTAATATGCTACATTAACTTCTAGACAAAGCATTGTCTGTCTTGTTCACGGCCTCCAGCACCTAGCAGAGCGCCCGGCACAGACGAGGCACCTGTAAACATGTGCTGCCCCACTGAACAGCTCTCTGCAGGAAAGGGAAAAGGACTTTGCATGTATAGATATGTGTATACATATATATGTATACGTATATAAAATGTGGGCACATGTAAAGGCTTGAAAACGGGAAAATTAAGGCAGCAGAGTGACTGAATTAAGATCATCATCCTTTTGACAACAACAACAAAAACCCTATGGGCCTGTGTTTCAAAACTTGTTATATTTATGAACGATTTCGAAAGACAGAGAAGCTGAGGAATTGCTGCTGATCAGAGAAGCTGCCGTGTGTGACTATGGACTGAACCATGAGTGAGAGGAGAGGAAGATTACTACAAAGGACGTAACGCGGCAATTTGAAAAATCCAAACATGTGCTGTATATTAGATAATATCATTATTTCAGTGTTATATTTCTAGAATTTGATTATTCTATTGGGGTTATTTAAGAGAATGTCCTTGTTCTTGGGAACTACATACTGAAGTCTTTAGGGGTAAAGCTGCATGATGTCAGCAACTTCCTCTCATATGATTTATCAAAACTACTACTAATAATAATCAATGTACATTCCGTATATATGGAGAGAACAAGAGAAAGCAAGTAAGTTAAATCTTAATAAGTGGCGAACATGGATGGAAGTGCATAGGAGTCCCTGTACTGCTTCAATTTTTCCATAAGTTAAATCATTTCGAAATACAAGTGAAAAATGAAAAGACTCATTTCTGAGAGGGAACTTATCAGAGTAACAGAAATGCTTTAAAACTGGATTGTGGTAATGGTTGTACTCAGTAAATTTACTACAAGTCATTGAATTACACACTCAAAGTGGATGAAAATTCTGGTATGGAAATGATACCTTAATAAAGTTATCCTTTAAAGAAAGGTTGCCTCTCTCTGTCTTCCTTTCACCAGCCACTAATTAATTCTGTGGCTTCTCACGAGGATGAGCCCCACTGACTGGCCCTCCCGTCGCCTGTCCCGTCAGAGGCTAAGATGCTCTCTGATCATTACTGGCAGACCCGTAGCTGGACCTTCCCACGGCAGCGCTCAGCCTCGAGCCTTCTCAGACACATCCATGGACGCCTGCGGTCCTGCCCTTGGACCCCAATGTCTTCCCAAGTGACTTACCCACATCCCCTCAGCCAGCTTATCTTCCACACTGCAAACGCCGCGTCTTAGCATCCTCCTACCTCAAAACTTTACCGGCTTTGCATTCTTATCTGCAAGAGTTCATTTGCAGAAACTGACTTAAGTCTCTTTCAAGCAAAAAAAGGATTTAATGTAGGGGAATTGGTGCTTACAAAACTGTGGGAGAGGCCAGGGGGAGTGAGCTCTAGGCTGGGGCCCCTGGAATGACTCTCATGACAGGAGAGGACCGGCCCACCCACACAGTTGTCATCTCCAGCACGAAGTGGGGAAGCAGGGAGCTGCTGCTTCTACGGTGGGTCCCATACACGCTACCTTAGATGCAGTCCAGGGGTGAGGACATTACTACTGCTACCTTGTCAGTTCCGGAGTACTGCTGCATCTCCTAGATCTGCAGTAACAAAGACAAAACAAAACACCAATGTCCTGCCCTGGCTGTTGTGGCTCAGAGGACTGAGTGCCCGCCTGAGAACGAAAGGTCGCCAGTTCGATTCCCAGTCAGAGCACATGCCTGGGTTGTGGGCCAGTAGGGGGTGTGCGAGAGGCAATGGATATCTTTCTCACAATGATGTTTCTCTCCCTCTCTTTCTTCCTCCCTTCTCCTCTAAAAGTAAATAAATAAATTGAACAAAACACACACAAAAAAACAATGTCCTGCTACACCCACTTAGAACATTGGACTTCTGGACACCAAAGCATCGTAGACCACGCTCCTTACCAGAAACTGCTGAAACAGAGTAGCCTTGCCTCGTCTCTACCTTCCAAATCGGATCAAACATGGCCTACGAGTATGTCTGTAAGCATTTATTGCTTAAAGAAAACAAGTCAAACAATTAGGCGTTAACAATGAACACTTAAATCCTGTGCAAGTTAATGCTGAGGAGTCATAAAAAAGTAGAAGCTGGAGGACCACCTGGGAGCACTGCAATGAGAGAAAGGGACTCCAAGAATCCGGTAAAATTATGTCTTCTCTTTCTTTCCCTGTTGTGCTCAATTTCTTCAGTATCAATTGAGTACTTGTGTTCTCTGGAGGAAAAAGAAATTGGAGGGCTTCTTGCTTTTGTTCATACTTTTTCTTCATCCAAGTTTCCTCCCAACTAATTAGCCTAACTTTGTTTCCTAAATATAAAACATTTAATACACTAATTAGTGTGAAGTAGCTGTAAGGTAAAAACCTTAATTCAACCTGGAGTAGGAGGTGTCTGAAATACCTATCGGGCTGGCGATCACATTTTCACAGCTCGTGAAGCTCTGGGCACCATCTCTGATTTCCCCGAGTTACATTCGGCCTGACTCCATTTGTTCCCTGCCTTTCCTGACAGCGCAATGCTCTGTACCTCCCTCTGCCCAATTTCGATCTCAGGTAGAAATTGTAGCCATTGCAATTTCGGAGTTTTGCCTAAATGTAGAGAAAATGACTGTACTCAAGATACAGACTTTTTTAGACTTTTTAAATGAACTGGTCCTAGAAGTAAGGAGAAATAAACAGGAATATAAGTTAACGAATCAAACCATACGTGCTGTTGCTACAACTCTTCTCAAGCATCTTGAGAGACAAAGCCAGACATTTCACCTCCAGGAACCAGGTTGTTGCTGTCACCATAGGAAATGAGGCCAGCAGAAGGCTGTCCTCAGGCACAGAACAACTGCGTTTGCTGGTGGCGGCTTCTCTTGAATGGTCAGTGGAAGTCAGACAACATGTGGGTGTTAACTAGCCGTCCAAACTGGCAGAAACCCAGAGGGAAAAAGTTGGGTGGTTCTATCTCCTGCTTATTAGCAGACAGTCTGTAGTTATTTTGAAGTACTTTTGAAAGTTCAAGCAGACAGAGTAAGCCCTTTAAAGGATCTGCAGGCGTTGCAGCTTAATTAGGAAGCCTGGGAAAGCCAGAGGCCTAGGAATGGGACATGGGGACCCAAAGAAAACGCTTTTGTGTATGTAGAAGAAATGGATTTGACCCATAAGAACTGCGAAATATTTTCACTTTCCGCCACTGAGAAGGAGCTCTGACAAAGGTGTCATGTGAACTTAATGATAGAAAACAGTCCATGAAAGACACCTTAATATCTAAGGGTGTGGCAGCTAACCAGAAAAAGGCCTTCTCCCTGTGACGGCAAAGGATTACCGCATTTTGCCCTAGGGTGGCATCAAAGCAGAGACACCGTCTGAACATGAGAAGCACACCCACTAACGCTGCTGTTCACTAGCTGTGGACCTGTGAGAACAAAGCCACGTCCTCACTTTGACTGTGGAAAAGCTAAGACGGCAGGCTCTCACATAGGTCTCTTGATTCCACCCTTGCAGCAGGAAGAGGTGGGACCATTTATTAAGGTGCTTTATTTCTTAAATGTGCCAGGCACTCTACCAGGCCATCATCCATACACAGTCACAAAATCTCCTGGACAGTTCAGTGAGGCAGGTATTATTGCCACCCACCTTTTTACAATTGAGGAAACGGCCTCAGAGAGGTTAAATGACTTGCCCTAGAACACCCGGCGGGTGGAGGGCAAAGACAGAACACAGCGCTATCTGATCCCGAAGCTCAGGCTCTTGGCTGCAAGGAAATGCCTAGGAAAACCGAGGTGTCCGCTCCATTTCAGAGTGGCGGGAAGATGTCCGCGGTCTGTCCCTCAAGTCCCTTGCTACTTAGTAGCATTTCCTTGCTCAGCACAGTCACCAGATCAGCAGCATCAGCATCTCCTGGAAGCATCCTATGCATGCAGAAACTCAGGCTCCACCTCAGACCTACCCAGCCAGAAAGAATCTGCCCTCTGAAGCTGGAGAAGAACTGACCACCTTCCTCACTGGTCCATCTGTTACAGGCCTTCAATGAAGTGCTAATTACCCTGTGGCAGAGTGCAACTCTGAGAAACTTTTTCTGTGCCTTTTGTCAAATCTGACTTTTAAAGGGTATTCCGCCTGCTTAAAAAGGTGTCATTTCTCTGACCCATTGCCAGAACAGAAATCTCCATCAAACCAGCAGGGAGAAGAAGCAAGGGAGTATTTAAGGTTTTGCTAGTTAGCCGCTCCAGCTGCATTTACTGGTACCTCGGTGATAGAAGGTAATGCTAAATATTAACACCTAAGAAGATTAGCGGAGGCCGTAGGAGGAGGATTCTCATTGAGTTAAAGGTCATTTACTCCCAAATCTTTTCATTTTAAGGGTGCCTCAAAGAGTGCTTGGGGAGAGGTCTCACAGTAGAAGTGACAGTGTCTGCAGTATACATCATACCTGGAGTCCAAGTCTCCATTCAACAAACAAGGGAAGCACTAGCTGCCCTCACCAAAGTGCTTTGCCTTTCCCAGTGTGGTTTTCACTGACTCAGTCTGACCCAATGGGCTGTGTTCCCTCTGGTTTAGTTTTGCTCCTAGGCACTCCACCAAAACTCTTGGTTCTTCCAAATGTAAGAAGACATTTTATTTTATGTGTAGTCAGCTGATGGGAAAGGAGGCCCTCGCAGACCCCCCAGCATCGGAAGAACGTAGCCTCCTTTCTGGCTGGGGAGCCAGTCATCTGGACATTCCGTCTACTGCGTCATGATGCAGTTTAATTTCTGAAAACAACCCAAGTCTGGAGCCTGATGGCCTGGGCAAGTCTGGCCTGTTCGTGCGTCTCTCAGAGGCTTGTCAAGGACTTGCTCACGTGTGTGCCAGGAGAAGTGGTAAAATAATTGCCAAAAATCGCAAGTGACAACCTCTTTGAGCCTCAGTTTCCTTATCCGAAAAACAACAAAGAGGGAGTGGGAGGAGATCATCCGTAGAGTTCCTGCAAGTTCAAGGACTATGATCCTGTATGTTGGCGCACCTGGCCTGTGACTCTGCAGCTCACGAGAGTTACCTCTGTGTCACAGATTCCACCAGGGAGTGCCTGTGGCTGGCAGCCCCTTAACTCTGTCCCCAGACTTTTGTCCTCCTTCCCTTTTGACTCTGTAAGCCAAACCTGAGAACATTGTGACAAAGAGCCCGGAGGTCAAGCGGTCCGCAAAAAGGTGTTCACCGCAAATTCACAGAAGAATTGCCAAGTGGTTTATGGCACATCCAGACAATGGAATGTGAGTGAGATAACAAACGTTTTCAGGAATTGTCAATGACATGCAGAAAATGTTTGAGGTCACTGTGGTAGTATTCCAATCTCAAAGGGAACTGGAGGATATGAAATGGAGAATCTCAGGCATGTGCCCTCAGAAGAATGAACTTAACTGATAGACTGATTTACAGGAGACCAAGGCTTATCTCCTGGCCAATGAATATCTGCCAAAATCCCTGCCCATTCTCAAGCCAATGCACTTACTGCCTGGACTCCAGCTGGCCTTCCGCCTCTCTGCACTCCTTGCCCGTGAATACAGCCCCCTACCCCACACACACTCTCAACAGACTCTCGGGGAGCGTGCTACAGTCCGTGTTTCCTGAACGGCAATTCCTCTGCTATTCCCAAATCGGCTCAATTTCTGGTCGTCTTGAGTTTGCCTTGGTGTACTGCCTCTATTTAGGGTGACGCCATGATGTGCTACATGAGATACAAAACCATACATGTAGAAAGATCCCAACTGGTCCCAATATGGGATTATATTATTAAAAATCTGAATTTTATGTATATATTTATAGACTTGTCTACTTTGTTTATGGTATATATTTATAAAAGATCTGAAAATGGAATTACAGATGATTTCCCTTTTCTTTATCTTTTTCTGTATTTTCTAAGTTTTCTACAATTACCAGGAGTATGTATTATTTTTATAAACAGAAAAAAAAAAGTGTACCAACAGCCCTGTAGGTACGTATTTAACGTATCCATTCTAGATGAGGATACTAAGACGCAGACAGGTTAAGTAATATGCCCGTCCTACAGATAGTGGGGTGGGCTATGTGACTTGTTTTGGCCAATGGAATGTGGGCAGAAACGACAGCGTACGGGTTTTCCAGTCAGGCCTCTGGAAGCTTTTTTTTTTTTTGGAAGAAGAATTAAAACGGGACATACGTGGGCCTTTTTATTTGCCTGCAAGAGCTCTAGTGTGGGTACCCAGCACGATGTTAGACATCTCCTACTCACTGCATTGAATTTTCATGGCCATCACAGGTAACCAACATTGTCCTGCGCTGTCTGGATGTATATGAAGGAGTCTGAGCCCTGTTTGTCCTTGTGTCTTGCAAATGCTGTCGTCTCAGTTTTCTGCCGATCGTCAGTGGCATCGTCTTCTGCCCGGACTTGTGCTGACTCTACAGGGAGAGGGTGACCTCGTTTACTCTGAGGACAGTTGGAGAAGACGGGAATTACAAATGGTCAAGGCTTCAATTTGAATTTACTTTTGCTCCACAGCTGGTAGTTACAGCTGGACTTTCTGCTTCCTTACTTAAAGCCACACAGAACTTACAAGGCAAAAACGGTCTTTCAAAGAAACAGACTCTGTGTTTGAAATGAGGAACACATGGCTTGTTTATGAATCTGACTCTGACTCTTGTAACAGATGCTGTCGGTGTCCCACCACCTGTCCTTTGCCTACCTGAGGACTTCCTGGGCCTCTCTGTTTGAGGATATTCTCTGACCTTGGAGGCAGGGTTGCTCAGTCCCCTCCAGGACAGGCCAGAAGTGTCGGTTAATGTCCCAGGAGCAACCTTCAATCATTGAGGGGTGGGAGTTGGTGTACAAACACCCCATCTCACCCCTCAGTGGGTCGGTTTGGAGGCACGTTCCAGCAGACTCTCAGAGAGACCTCAGCAAGCCCCAACTGCCTACAACAGAACCTCGCTGATTAACACCTGCTTCCCTGGCTCTCCACCCTCCCCCTCTCCCTTACCCACTCTCTCACTGTGGTCCTGAATAAACTACTGGCACCAAAATCCTTGCCTCAGGGCCTGCTTTCGTGGGAAATCCAAACTGAGAGAACCTCACTCCTCGTGTACTGACAATGTTCTTGGGCATTTGCAACAACAGACATCACCTTTATGCCCCCAAACCAAGGTGGTGTTAGGGATATTAAGTTCAGCTACTGCATAGGCTGTAAAGCATGAAAGGTGCCCTAAATTGCAGTGGTTTGAAACCCTCTAAGTTGGAAATGTTTAGCACCCGTTAAAACCCCTGGTGCTGGTAAGCAGTGGATTGTTTCCGGTTACTACAAAGAAAGAGCTCATTCTGGACACTGGCTGCAAAAGAAACAGAACCCACTTCATTTCCCTGAAGCTATGAAGACATTTCTCCCCAGGCGACCATGAGCTTTTAAACGACTGTGCCCTAAAAATATCATTCTCACTCCTGAACGGGTTATAAAAACTGAAATGGTGGGTTATTTTCATCCACCTCCAGAGCAGCTGCTCAGGAGTTCTGAATGCTGGAGGGGATTATGCAAGGACTTGGTGCTTGCTGTCTTTGACTTGGCGAAGCAAATCATTGTTCTGTGATGGGCTTTCAAGGTAATGTAATGGGACATTGGAGGATCTCTGCAGGGAGGGAAGAAAAGGGATGAAGAGTGGGAAAGATGAAGAGAGACCTAGATGTCTGGATTACAGATCACATGCAGGGCCTGCCTACCTTCTTGTTAACCTTTGGGAGCCTCCTGCCCACCCCCCACCCCCCACTGCACCATGCTTAGGAACGCCCTGATCCTCTCTGCCTTGTTTTCCCTGTCTGTGACTTTCCCCATACTACCCCTGGAATTGATCACTGACCTACTGTTGACCACTGACCTACTAATGTCAACCACTGACCTAGAGAGTTCATTGAACTAGAGTTGACCACTGACAGGTATTTGAAGAACATAGAGGCTTTTGAATTGTCTACTGATGTGGAATCAAGCACCCTCCGCTTTGTAGAAGAAGCTGCTGAGGCCACGGTCCACTACAATTCAATTCACACCGAGTTTCTGAGTGCAAATGATGCAGATGTCACCGCTGCTCATCATGACAGGAACACCAAACCAGCCCAGCATCTCCACAGGAAGCCACGAGTTCTTCTCAGTGCTTGTTTAAAATGATGCAAATTCTCCATTAGCTGTGACCATCACTCTGCAACCCGCCACTTTCTAGGAAGATCCTGAGCTTCTGAAGAAGCCTACCATTACAGTGTAGGTGATTGCATGATTGTAGAAAACTAGTGAGAACATGGAATGTACCCAGTTGAGGAGAAAGTGCAGAGTGAAGGGAATTGTACAGAGACAGGGGAAAGGCATTTCTTAACCATTTCCCATTTTATATGGGATCAATAAATGTTCATTTGAATTGAAGAAAAAAGATCTGGATGAAACTAGGACTTTGTGAGGCCTAAGAATATTTTCCAAACAACAGTGATGAATAGTAATTGATATTTGTATTATGCTTTCTACCTTACGAAGCCCTTCCATATGCTTAGTCTTATTCAATCCTCAACAGCCCTGTAGGTACATATTTAACTCATCCATCTCTAGATGAGGAAACTAAGACACAGACAGGTTAAGTAATATGCCCATCCTACAGATAGTGGGGTGGGCCATGTGACTTGTTTTGGCCAATGGAATGTGGGCAGAACTGACAGCGTATCAGTTTTCCACTCAGGCCTCTGGAAGCTTCTGACCTCCACCAGGAGAAGAGCATGGCCCAGGTAGCCACTAGCCCTCCGCCTGGATGACAGAATAAGTCCTATGGAGCAGACCACAGTCTGGGGCCAATTCCAGCTGATGTGTAGACCCATAGCAATAAATGCATGCTTACTGTTGCAGGCCACTGAGTTCTGGAGTGCCTTTTTACGCAGCGTTATTGCAGCAAAAGATGACCACCATGGACGGCATATATGATGGAGAACTTTTCTAATTCCCCAAATGCCAGGACCAGGCATGCAGACATTGTTCTAGGTAAAACTTCAAAAGATAAAATATTTCTATTTGGCACCTCCTCTGTAAAGCCTGTGTTCTTACTCTAAATGTCCACTCCCTCCATTGCCCTGACTGTTTGGTTTTATTCATACATTGTGGATAGATTCTTCCCATCTCATTATTTTCTGAAAATGAGCTATCTTTGGGGCATTCCTTCAGGGCTTTGCTTTCTCTCTAATGAGAATTATGGCTAATAATAAATAGCACTTTCTATGTGGCAGGGCTGTTTTAAGTGCTTAACAAGGTTTAACTCAGTCTTCACAGCTACACTATGGGCTATGCTATAGGGTAGATACTATTAACGTCTCCATTTTATAGATGAAGAAACTGAGGCACACAGGAGTTAAGTAAGGGGCCCAGATCACATGGTTAGTAAGTGGAGGAGTGAGGATTCAACCCGGGTAGTTCCACCCTAGACTCCAAGCTCTCTACTTTTATCTTCTCCTTGATAGTGAGGGGTTAAATGGATAAATTCATCTATACCAACATTAGCTTGTTATCTAGTATTAGTTTATTATTTCCTCAGGTAGCATAAGGCCGTAATTCATTGTATGTGTAGAAGACCCTGAGGAAATGAATCTATGATGGCATTTTGCCCTTATGACAAGCCACCGAGGAGATCATTTGAAGGTGATATTTGTTCTCATGCCCTTTAGATCATAAACACTCTAACTGCAAGGAAGGCCAAAGATTTAGCAAACTGAAAACTTGAAAAGAGAAATTTCTGGGGAAGAAAGTAAGCAACTCCTCCTCTGATAGTGTGTATTCCACATGGGGAACAGGCACTCAGACGGCTCTCAATGAAAACCCAACTATCTCTTTGGGGCTTGAAAACTTGGCTTACATTCTCCTTCCCGAGGCTGGGCAGCTCCAGTACCTGTCCCGGGATTTCAGGCTCCACTTCCTTGTGCTTGTTGGATCCCGGTCCAGTGGTTGCAAGGCAGCTTCTGTTCTACTGTCCCCACGTCATGGCTGGATACAAAACTCCACCTCCTTAGTGGTTCCTGCAAAAACATCAGTGACACCAAGCACACGACTGTTTTCTATTTTTACCAAAGACGTTAAGACACAGAGGAGGGGATCACATCACAGATGAGGCAGCCACCCTCCATCTCCTTCCCCATGTCACAGCTCCTTCAAGAAACCCTCACACTCTCTACACACGGAGCTTCTCGGAGGCGGTCCCTCAGCTCTGGTTGCTTCTCTCAAGAGGAAGAGTCCTAAACAGCCGTCTGTTCTCTAGCTTTCAGCCACCCTTCCCCCTGGAATTCTGATAAATCCACATGTCTCTATCTCATTACAGTAAGAAATATTCAGGAAAATGATAGCTAAAATAACCTGATTTCCATTCATTCCCTCAAAAGAAAATCTTCAGATTTTCTATAGGTAAACTATTGGAATAAATAAAATAGTTCAGCAAAATTGGTGGACTATAGGATTGATATACAAACATTAATAGCATGCCAATACACCGGCAACCCACAATTACATAACCTTAATTTATTATTGTTATATTAATGAAAAATAATTAATAAATCATAAATGAATCAAAATATATTTACGAAGATTCCATTTAGCCTATTTGCAAACACCACAGGGTACCTAGTGATAAGTCTAATAGAGATGTCCAATAGAACAAACTAACTGTTCCTCTGAGGGAGAGTGAATGAAACAAACTGTGTTTATTCATACAGTGGAGTTCTATACAGCAATTAAAATGAGTGACCCAAGATCCACCTATGTATCTACATGGCTCAATTTTGAAAATGTTGAGTAAAAATAGTGATTCACAAAATGTACATATAATATATAATTCATGTAAACATTTAAAACAACAATTGAATGTGTGAACATATATCTGCAAAGAATAAAATTCACCTATTTTTTAAAAAAAGATTTCATTTATTTATTTTTAGAGAGAGGGGAAGGGAGGGAGAAAGAGAGGGAGAGAAACATCAATGTATGAGAGAAACATTGATTAGTTGCCTCTTGCACACCCCAAGTGGGGACCTGGCCTAAGCCCCAACCATGTGCCCCGACCAGGAACTGAACCTGCAACCAAGCCAGTGCTCAATCCACCAAGCCACACCAGCCAAGGCTAAAATTCACCTATTTTTAAGATAGAGACTACCTATAAAGAAGGAAGGATTAGAAAAGGATGAGAGTAGAGTGGGCTTTCTTTATAAATTTCTAAGAGGGAAATATTTTCCATGGTGATATCATATTACTTTTATATAGTGTTTATATTATTAATGTATATTAATATATCAGTAGATGTATATTATATTTTGTGTTCTTACATATTTTATAATTAGAAATTGAAATGGAAACTTTATATAGGTTTAAAAAGGATTTCAATAACATTGAAAAGCCTTTCACATTCTTTAATAACTTTTTCTTCCTCTAAACACGTCGATTTTGATATGGGCAAGACAAAAAAAAAATGTTTAGCCCTTAGCAGGTAGTTAGAGCAACCAAATATAGTAAAATGAGAGACAAAACTCCTTGACTGAAATTTAATGATGATAGAAAGTTCAGATTAGATGTGCAATACTTTGTCCTTATTTTGAGAGCTTTTCAGGTGATCACGAGACAAGTCACTTAACACTGCTGCCCCTCAGTTTCCATATCTAGTGGCTCAACTCTGAAGTTCCTTCCAGCTCTCATGTTTTATGAGATCCTAGAACTCTCAGCTCTTTGTGAGAGTTTAGAACTCTGATCAGCTTGCCAGAAGTGGCCTGCTCCTGGCAAAAGTTAAAAGAGTCTCCCTCTGTCCGCTAGAAAGAATTAAGCAGGGAATGCTCAGAACACAGAGGACAATGTGGAAAGGAAATTGATACCTAAGCTTGGCAGACCACTTAGCGACCAGCAGGGGCAGTGAGAGGAGAGATGCTGAGAATGTCAGTCCTGCAGATAAGATGAATGGTTCTGCCCTCTTGGATAACAGCAATGTTTAGGGAACAAGTCTATCTATTTTGCTCTTAAGTGTTGGGCTATTTTGAATTCTCTGTTATATGTATATCTCATTACCTGTAGTAAAAATGGATGGTAATTTAAAATACATACTATCCATTAAATAGTTTCATATTTGTTTGAAATGACTAGTAAAATGGTATTATGGTTATGTTTTTAAAGGGAGAGTCCTTATTTTTTAAAGATATGTATTGAAATATTTATAGATGAAATGACACCATGTCTTGGACTGGCTTTATGATAATTCAGAGATGGAGGGAGAGGGTGGCAGTCAAACTAAAATAAGATCGACTGTGTGCTGTTAACTGAAGCTGAGTGAGGGATATGTGGGGTTTATTATCCCATCCCTCTCTTGCAATGTATGTTTGAAATATTCCCTGCGAAAAAAACAGGCAAAATGCTAAAACAAATGCTTCCGGAGCTAATTCCTATTCTCAGTTATATGTGCTTGCAGAAATTCTACCCCTTTGATTTAGGCCCCACCACTTGCTGGTTTACTCCGCACAACTCCAGTAGAATGGAGATCACTCAGGCTCCAGAATTTAACTAACGCCAAGGTCACAAGTTAGCAAGTGGAAGAGTCTAGGTTTGAACTCAGTTGGTATGATTCTGGAGCCTGGGCCCATCACCCCAGGCACCTCACTCCAAACATCGAATACAAACATGTTATTTCATCTAAATGACGCAAATGAGCTGTCTACATCACTTAATTTATCATTAACATTGTTTAATACTTAGGTTTGATAGTGTGGACAGTCTCAAATGTCAAGCTCCATATAATAGTGCTGCCATTTAAAACAAATTTTAAAACCATGAGCTCATGCAGCTGATATGCTTCTTAGACCAGAGCCAGTGTACCGAAATAAAAATATATCAGGGTGAAAATTCTAGTAGGTTTTCTGGCTGTTCCTCATTTACCAAAGGGTGAACTGAAATATAACATAAGCTTGACGCCTCAAAACAATCTGGGGATTTACTGAGGAAGGACCAGAAAGGATATTCTGCTTCTCAATTTTACTTTTACATTATGAGGCAACTCTAACTTTGTTTCCTAGTAGTAAAAAGTTTAAGATCATTAGAATCTACTTAAACACCTTCAAATAAACCACTCTTTTATTTTATATGGTGTGAAAGAAATGATTTGTTTTGCTTATAAGGAATTTCCTGCTGAGCAGCTCATTTGTACTCTCTCTTGTGTGGGAAATAAATGCATAGATAAAGTTTCTGTTCGTGCAGGATATAGTAGTTCATAATTCTAGGCTTACTTTTAATGAAAGCAGTCAGAAACCACAATTCACTGTAGACTAAAAGTAGACTAAATTCTTATAAATATGAAATCACCTGCAGCTACAAAAGACAGCATATTTCTAAAAATATGAGGGATTTTTTCTACTCTGCCTCACATAGGGCTGCCAAAGCAGAGAAACTGAATGACTTTTATGACCGAGTGTTGGCATATCTCAATCCATAAAATCAGTTATTAAGCATCTTTTCCTTTAGGAAGTAAGGAGGGCGGCAGAGTGTAACACGGGAAATCTAAGAAGCAAGCTGCATTAAGATCACAATTTTTTTAAAAAGGTAATGGACTTGAACTTCAGAGTATTTGATTACAATGAAATGAGAGCCTCCAAAAATATGCGTAATAAATACCCAGCTAACAATACATTAACCAGTGAACCTTTTTCGTTCTTCTTTTCAGTGGCAAAAAAGCCAGATTAAAACAATGGCGATGCTAAGCATTCTAAAAGTTCTATCTATAGTGTATTTTAAAATGTGTAAGTAGATAATTAAAACACTTCACTGAAGAATAAATATTCTTCTAGCCTAAAAGATAGTCTCTGTTTTCCCCTGTGCATTTCACTGGTTGCCTACTCAAGCATCTGTGAATGTAAATTGATTTATAGGTTGTTACCCTTTCTTTCATCACATGCATTCCAGGAATGAATTATTTATAGTGTGGTAGGGGCTCAATATGAAATAAAGAGACAATTGTAATTATTATCTTATCCAAAACAATGAAAAATACATTGTTTTTCAATGATGTATATTTGAGCAAATAAAGTTTTTTTCTTTATAAAATTTAACTAGAGAGTATGCTTGCATACAAACACACACACACATGCATACACAGGCATTGATTTTTTAAGAAGAAGGGGGTGACTTTCATTTCGAACCTACAAATAGAGATTTTCTTTCTGCTGTTTCCTATGAAGGGGAAAAAAAAACACCAAGAAAGTCTGTTGCTATCTTCACATGTCAGGTAGTTCCGCATCTCTTTTTTGGTCTAAGGTATGAAGTTCTGTAAGATTACTTGGTAAAAATCCTACGTGAGGAGCAGGCAGTTAGGTCTGTAATTAAAGGGACTGATGACTGAAAATCAATCAGATACCCATCATTTCATTCAATCTTTTAAGAAAGAATTTAAATGACAATTTACCTTCAATATTGTTTTGTATTAATTTCAGGGGTACAGCATAGTGTCGTGCCATTCATTCTGAGGAGACACTTAGAATACGATAAACGTGACTAAAAGGAAAGCAAAACGAGGCAACACTGGGAGTCTGTTTTCCCTCTAGTTGGATCCCTGCATCTCCTGCTGGGAAAGATTGTAAGCAAGGCCTCTGCCAATTCTAACATGACAGTTTTGTCTCAAATGTCAGGAATGTTACCCCAAAAAATAATATATTATGTAGGGGAGAGAACTATTGAACTTCTTATATTCTTTCCAACACTATCTTATTGTTTGAGTTGCTCATAGTGTCAAATTTTAAGGGTCCACTCATCTCCTTGCTTATTTCCTTTTCGCTTGGTTTTGGCGTTTCAGCTGGCATTTATATCAACTGTGACTGCCAGCATTTGGCACAGTGGGTGAAGTCTTATCTGCAAATCTGCTGGAGGCAGCCTGTGGGAGCTGGTACAACAGAAAGAAGCTCCAGAGATGGCCACCTTGTTCCAGTTCTCAAACACAGAGGGAGGTATCCCCAATAGAAAGAGGAGGTAGTTTTGTATCCCCCATCTCAGCCCTGCAAAGGTTCCCCTCCCAAACCAGTTTTCTGCAAAGTTCCTGTGCCTGCCAAATGATCACTTTTCTTGAAATAAAGAAATACTCAACTGTGGCTTTCAGGAAGCTGATGAGTAAGCAAAGGATGATGGTCGGCTGAGAGGGAAGAGAGATGTGAATCTCCCAGTAGACAGAAAGCTGGAGAGAGGAGGAGCTGTCTGTCTTCCGGCTAGTGTTCCATTTTTCACATCCAGGCCCTGAGGCTCAACTGAATCAGAAACAAAACTGAAAAAGACATCTGGGGTACACCCCTGGGCATCCAAGTAGGATCTAAGCACTCCTTTATAACAGCAAGGTACTATTATTGAGGAACCTTAGGAAGCCCAGAGCCTCCAATTAAAAGTAAATCTATACTCATATAACCTGTTAAAGTAGCAAGAGAATGTTTAATATATTTTAGAGTGGTTTATATAAAAAATGGTTAAAAGCCCCAGCTGGTGTAGCTCAGTGGATTGAGCGCGGGCTGGGAACCAGAGGGTCCCGGTTCGATTCCCAGTTGGGGCACATGCCTGGGTTGCGGGCCAGGTCCCCAGTGAGGGCCATGTAAGAGGCAACCATACATTGCTCTTTCTCCCTCCTTCTCCTCTCTCTGAAAATAAATAAATAAAATCTTTAAAAAAAAAAATGGTTAAAATATTGTAAATGAGAGCTCCCGCTTTCAGGTGTTGAAGAATTTTGTACCCACTTCTCTTAAAACACACACAAACACAAACACAGGCATCGTCACCATCCTTATCATTATCATAATGACATTTGAGAACCCCGGTGACAAGGAGTAAATGTGTTCATTCATTCATACGTTCAACAACACGTTACTGCTATGTTCCAGGCACAAAATGCTTGGGGTATATTGGTGAAGCCCTCACAGAGCTTAAGTTCTAATAAATAAGTAAATTCTATATTATATTAGAAGGCAATAATAAGTACATTTTATAATATGTTAGAAGGCAATAAATATTATGGAAAACAAAAAAGCAAGCAAGATCTGAAGAATCTGGAATTCCAGGGATGAAGGTTCAAGTTGCAGTGTTAAATGGGTTGTCAGGGTAACCTCATGAAGAAGCTGAGAATTCAGCCAAGATGTTGCTGGAGGAGAGTTAGCCAACTGGCCATCTAGGGGAAGATATGAGCATGGACAGCTCCTGACCTCTTTCAAGGCACAGGGAACAGCTAGAGCAAAGAAAATCACAATGTACTTAAAGAACAACAGTGGAGGGTCATCAATGTTTCTGGATGGGAGAAATCTAGGGAGAGAGTGGAGCAGAAAAGATTGGAAAGGAAATCAGTCCAGATGTGTACAGCCTTATCAGTCATTGCAAGTACTTTACCTTTTATTCTGATTAAAATGAGGAGCCACTTCCCTGGCTGGTATGGCTCAGTGGATTGAGTGCTGGCCTGAGAACTGAAAGGTCACCAGTTCAGTTCCCAGTTAGGGCACATGCCTGGGTTGCAGGCCAAGTCCCCAGAAGGGCGCGTGTGAGGGGCAACCACACATTGATGTTTCTTCCCCTTTCTTTCTTCCTCTCGTTCCCTCTCTCTAAAAAGAAATAAATAAAATCTTTAAAAAAAGAAGAGCCACTGTAGGTTTTGAGTAGAGGAGTTACATGATCTGGCTTGTAATTTTTTAAAGATTCTTCGAGCTGCCATGTTGATGAGGCTTTTAGAGTAATATAGGCAAGAGATGATACCTCAGACCAAGGCAGTATCAGCGGATGCATGATAAGTTGGACTGTGGGTATATTTGGAAGGTAGAGGCTACAGGATTCCAAATGGAGTCTATGTAGGGTGGGAGAGAAATAGAGAAGCCAAGACTCAGGCAACAAAGAGTTGCTACCTAGTGGAAAAGGCAGTAGGTAAAGGAGCTTTTGCAGGGGAAGATCAGAAGTTCAATTTGTAGCACGCTGTTAGACATCCAAGTGGAGATGTGGAATAAGCAGTTGGATGTACTTACCTGGAGTTCCAGATGGAGCTCTGCGATGGAGAGATAAATTTGAGACTTTTGATGGAGACTTGACTTGGGGTGGTGAACACACAATACAGTGTACAGATGATGTGTTGTAGAATTGTGCACCTGAAACCTTATAATTTTGTTAAGTAGTGTCACCCCAACAAATTTAATAAGAAGGAAAAATAAATACATTTGGGAGTTTTATCATACAGATGGAGTTTAAAGTAATATGACAAATGAGATCACCAAGGTAGTACATGTAGATAAAGAGGAAGGACAAAGACTGAGCTCTGGAGTCCTTTAACCTTAATTGGTCAGGAAAATGAGGAAATGGTGAAGGAGACTGGGAAGGAGCAGCTAATGAGGCAGGGAAAAAACTCCAAGAGAACATAGTGCCCGGAAAGCCAAATGAAGGATGTCCAGAAGGAGTGATCAACCATACATATTGTGAATTGACTCTGAGGGGCCAAGTGCTGTATGCAATTCTCCTGTACAGCAGTGACTTAAATCCCAGATTCCCCTGGGAGTCCCCATTCTGCTTGTCACCATAGAAAACCTGGGCTCCCAAGACAGGGTTCTGGTTCCTTTCCTAATCATACAAACAAAAAAATGAAGAGTTTTAGTTGCAGGAGTTCATTAGGCCCATCAATTCCAGGGTTTGGTCAGATATTAATGGTTTGAAAGGTAAAGCAAAACATCAGTCATTGATAACAAACATGTATCAAGCACTTAAAAGCAGTTACTGTTCTAAGGCATTTACATGAATCATCCCATTTAATCTTCATAATGATTCTAGGTCCTTTTAGCCCCATTGTACAGCTAAGGAAACTGAGACTCAGTGAGGTTAAGGAAATTGTCTAAGGTTACATAACCAGCAACAGATTTGCTAGCTTCCAAAGCGTTTTAGCTTCTAACTGCAATGTTAATGTATAGCAAGCACAGTATTCAGCTGTGGATTTTCTTACTAGCCTAACAGCACTGATGAGGTCATATATTATCAAGTGATCTTCAAATACAAGTTGACAGTGGTGACGTACAAAGACCAGACTATTTTAAGCAACTGCTCTTACAAGGTGTACTAAGATAGAGCCTTAAAACCGACAACTTCTTCTGGACATGGGGCTCAGACATTCAAATATATTTAACCAGTAAAAGTTCTGATAGGGGATTATTTTTAGAGCTATTTTAGGTTACTTCTTTTTCATCTGTGTATTCTCAATACCAACTGCGCCTATCATTTTAAGTGTTGAATAAACGTCTGTTGACTGGATGGATGAATGACTCACCTAGTGGGGCTTTTCGAATCTCTTACGGAGCTTCTCATACAAAAATCCTGACCGTTAAAACAAGCCCTGTCAATATTCTTTTGTCTCGTAGCTGCTTAGGAGCTAGGGAAACCTGCTTTTAATACGGGACAAAGGTTTAAGGAACGTTGCCACAACGGCCTCTTTAGCAGCGGAGCGGCCCATTTCCATTTAGGCGCCGGTGAAGTTCCGGAGGCGCGGGACCGGCACTCAGCTTGAATGGTGGTGGGACGGCAATGACAGCGCAGGAATTCCACGCACGCCGACTTCGGAATTTGTGGGCCCGACCGAAGATCGGGAGGGAGCACTGTTCACCTAACACACCCCAGTGCGCCCCGCTGCAGCCCTGGTTTGCGGGTGTGGCGGTCGCAGGCGGTTCAACACGCTGAGCTCAGCTGAGCCGAGGTTGCAGCAGATCAGCCTACCGGACCCTTCGCGCACGCGCATCCCCTCGGCGCCGGCCAGCTTGTAGCGCACGCGCAGTCCGTGCTCGCACGCTCCGTCAGTCCCTGCAGGGCCCGGGGCCCCGCCCCACAGGCTCCACCTCGCTTCTGTGCGCGGAGAGCTCCATATCCGGGTTCCCGCCGCCGCCGCCGCCGCCGCCGCCGCCGCAGCCACCGCCTCGCTCATTCAGCTTTGCGGGGAGTGTTGTGATTCCCGACCAAAATGGCGGCTGTGGGGCGAGTCAGTTCCTACGGCTCTTCTCCGCCGGGATTAGCCTCGACGTACACGGGCGGCTCCTTGGCCAACGAGCTAACGTCGGGCAACGGTGGCGCTGCAGCAGGCGACGACGAAGACGGGCAGAACCTTTGGTAACGACCCCACCCCTCCCTGGGTCCCCGCTAGCACTCCCGGCCCTGCGGACGCCTCGGGATCTGTGCCTGCCGGAGCTCGGCACCGGGCTCAACCCCCGCCCAGGCGCGCCGAGGCCGTGTCCATCCCTCCCGCGCTGCGGCCCCGGCTCCCGGCCTCAGCGTGCGCCTTGCTCCCCGCTAGGTCCTGCATCCTCAGCGAGGTCTCCACCCGCTCGCGATCCAAGCTCCCCGCGGGGAAGAATGTACTGCTGCTGGGTAAGTTTCCCTCTGCCTCGCTCCGCCTGGTCCAGCCCGGTCCCACCCGGTCCCGCCCGGCCCCCATCCAGGCGGGGTCCGGTCCTACAGGCGGATCGCCCACTCGCTTTGTGCGGACTGCGGACCCTGGCCCCGCCCCGCTCCGCTGCACAACCTGTCGCTGACAGCTGGAGGAGAAGGGGAACCGGGACACTTGCCCGGGGACCTGCTGGGACCTGCCTTTTCCAGAGCTCTTCCTCCTCCCCTGGATGTTGGGAGGGCCTGACAGTCTTCCCTGGCAAGGACAAAATTTGATAGCCCATCCGAGGGATTCTCGTGGCTTGGGGTTTACCTAGAAAATAAGGACGTTTTTTCTTTCATAACGAAAATCGGTAGCAGGAGGCTCTTTCTCAAGAGCTCCAGTGCAAATGGCATTCCATTAATATTTAATAGCTGACTCTTTGTATAATTGACAGAGAAGCTCGAAATGAGACCTGGTAGTCGTGATAAATGTTCTTATTTGATTAAGCTTTTCCACGTACAATGGACTCGTGCTGCAGCTGCCTTTTTAACTGTCACTGATAATCCTGAAATTTATAAAGGACAGTAGAACACCTTTCTAGTTCAATCCCTTGGGCCAAATGGGTGTAATGAGGAGAATGGTCTAATGTCTCAATTCTTCTGGTTGTTCTATATATCCTCTGCTCTGGAAGTTTTGTATTGTTCCTTTACTGATTTTGAGGGTAGGGTAGAGGACAGCATGGGACAACAATTCACAGGTTTATATTTATGCAGACTTAGTTTCTGAGTCATTTACACGAGGTATTTCTTCCCTATTTAAATATGAGCTGTTGCAGTTTGGCTTATAAGATAATGGTTAAAATATAAAATTTTAGTATTGATATCTCAAGACTGTTTTTGCCATGTGCATCTAAAAATAGGAAACAAGCCAAATCTATTTGACAGGGTCTGCTTTTAATAGGCGTGTTTAGAAAGAAAGAAACTACTTATTTTTCATAAACTGCTGCCAAGCCAGAATGTGATTCTTGACATTATTAAAGATACATGGAACTAGTTGAAAATTACTGTTTGCCTTTGTTTTTAATGTGATTGAAAGTACCTTCTGCAAATTAAT
This sequence comes from Micronycteris hirsuta, assembly GCA_004026765.1. Lineage (NCBI taxonomy): Eukaryota > Metazoa > Chordata > Mammalia > Chiroptera > Phyllostomidae > Micronycteris > Micronycteris hirsuta. The sequence continues at coordinate 52,237 of PVJI01003546.1, forward strand.
CTGGGTTTAGTCATGGCCCTATCACACACTAGCCTGGTGATCCGAAGCAAGTTCCTTTACATCTGTAAACCTCAGTTTCTTCATCGTTAAAATGGATATCATAGAAATAATAATGCCCATCAACTAGAGTCAAGTGATAAAAGCACAGTGACTTTTTATGGTGGATTTGACTTACCTGCATTAGAAAATACTTGATCAGTGTTTTCTTTTTAAAAACTGAATTAGTGCCTACATCAGTGATATTTATAGGGCAAGGATAGATTAGGATCCAAAGGCAAAAAAAATTCCAGAAAATGTTTGAACTTTATTAAACAAGTTACTATTGAGCTGTAAATTGAAGTGGACTTAAGACAATGTGCCCTCATTGTAGTGTTTTATATTTTAATTAAGTTAAATAAGATTTCTTTTCAAATATTGCCATTGTAAAAATAAGACTTCCGATTTTTGTTTTCATTGTATAAATTCCTCGCAGTTATTCCTGTGTATCAGATATTACTTAGATGGTTCTGTTTGTAGGGAAATGAAAGTGACAGTTTTGTTCATTTCTTGATGTTTCTAATTTGCTGAAGTTGTACTGTTTATTATTTTTCTTTTTTTTTAACCATACTTTTTAAAAAACCTGCTTTTGATGCTGGGTCAGTGTATGTGACTGAGTATACTTAAAGGCCTCAAACTCTTCCATTCCTTCATACTTAGGATAGATTAAATTTCTTTTCTTATGACCTTCATAGTTCATAAAGTTCCATCTAGTATCAAGTTATACAAGCTTGAAACTAAAATTTTTTGTTTGACAACTATTGGGATTTTCATCGGTCCTTTCAGCTTTGGAAGAAGCTAATAACAGATTTTTATATGATTATATAAATAGGATTAATTTCCTAAAATACTTCTAAAGATTTCTTAAAGACATTTTACCATCACATATCATGGCAGAATTCAGTCTACGCTGGTTGAGGGAATAAATACATAAATAGGGATTGTGGTTTTCTTTGTTACAGTTTTGAAGCTGCTAGACAGGAGGATGCTTGGTCCTAGTATGCCTTTCATGGATTATGGTGATTTCTGGAGGCCAATATTTAAAAACCAAATCTGAGACTATAACAAGGTTTTATGTTTCCAGAAACAACCTAGAATAGGAATGATGATCAAAGCTTAATGTACCCCAGACACGAATTGCAGTTTAACCTCTGCTTGCTCCGTGGCCTCCTCTCCCATCGCCTGTGGGAAGAAAGGGTCAGGACTAGCATTTTCATATAAATCTTAGTTACCTCCTCATCCTCCTTCCGCCACTCAAACCTGGGAGCTAGACGTTAGCACCAGTTTTTGGATGAGGTAGTGAATTTTAGAGACCTTTTAAGTGAGTTTTCCAAGGTCATAGCTATAAAGATCCCGTGTTCTGTTACTTCCTGCAAGGGAGAGTGCTGTATACTCTTTTGAATAACTTCTACTCCACTGAATAACTTTTTAAAAGGCTATCTTTGAGTGAAATTGAAATCCACATATTTGTTGGAATTCTAGGATATAGCTTATTAAGGGGCCCCACTTTGGCCGTGGCATCTGTGTTAACGACCTAAGCCTGACCCCTGGTGAAACCCCAAAATACTGTGACATTAGTGTTTAACCATTGAGAACGAGCTTCGGTAAAGTTTGTTTTTGATATTAAAGGTAAAACTTCTTCCACATGTTTTTTGTGTATGTGTGCATGTATTTTAAGTAGAATTTAACTCATAAATTGTCCTTTTAGGAACTATTTTTTTTTGTCTTTACCCTTTATATTAAGTCAATTTTTACCACAGTGATGTAATTATTTTTTGATAGCTGCTTTTAAGGGCATTTTCTTCATATCTTGGTAACTTTCCCATGTTTTGATAAGAAAACTCCCTCAGGAAAATAATGATACAAGAACAACTAATGTTCATAGAACAGTACATGTACTAGCCATGTAAGATTGTTTACATACTCTGATTATTCCTGTAGTCGTCAGGAAATGGACACAGGGCTGTTGGGTAAATTGTGGTGGGTTACACAGCCAGAAAGAGGCAATGTAAGCATTCTAAATTGTGCAGCCCAGACCCAGAGTTGGTATTCTTAACCTATACAGTGGGCTGTCTCCCTAGAGGAAAGGAGAGCTTTCTTTGTAGGAAACATAAGAAGGTGTTTAGCAGTTATTAAGGAATTTTATCTGATTCTTCTGATGTATCCGTTTCATTGCAGAAAAACTCATTGATTTAGATTGATTGAATTCATTGTCTGCTAACATACTTACGGAGACTTGGGCTTCAGTACAGTGCCTGGCTTCTAGATAGGACATCAGTATAATATCTGATTTGAGGCCGACATAAATTATGAAAACTAGTTGGTCCTTTTGTAAATCACATAAGTCTTATCTTTCTCATTTATAAATTAAGATATTTGGATTTAGTGATTTCTAAAGTCTTGTCTGACCTGACAGTTTAATTTTTTAAAAATTCTAAAGCTTTTGAGTTTTTAAATTTTTTAAAGAAATGTTTTCAAGACATAATTGGATTTAAATTACTAAAGTATTTTCTTGTAGGTGTGGGCTGTTTGACTGCACCCAGGGAAGACGTCTAGAGCCTCTCTATTTTTCTCTGAAGGCACTGGATAGGATAATGTGCAGCCAAAAAAAAAAAAAAATCCTACATAATGCTGAGCATCATCAGGAAGTATGTTTGAAACAGTCTTCTTTCTTATTCAGGAATAAAACTAGCTTCTGTTATGCCTGATTTATTGCAAGTAGGAAACCTCAAGATATACACAGTAGAACTAGAGATCTGTTCAGAGAAATAACTTGTTGAGGAAGTGGATGGTTTTCTATGTGAGGGCTGACTCTAAAGAAAATGATTGTTCAGTCTGAAACTGTTAATCTTGTGAGCAGCTGGGATTAAAGACCATCAAGGTAGAGTGGTAATTCAGCTGCTGTGAATCCACATGAGAGAATGTCAGCAATAGCACTTTGAAAATGCAAAACTGAGAAGAGCCTTGAGTTAGGAAAAAGAAAGGACCCAAGTTCAGCATGGGACTCTGTCATTAATGAGTGACCATGTACTAACCTTTTGGGGCCCTACTGTATTTGTAAAATCAGGGCAGTGGTTGTTGGAAAGACCTCACAGGTTACCTATTTATTCATTTATTCATCTATTCATCAAACATTTATCAGAACGTGCTGTGCATAAAATACTTTGCTGAGTCATATGGGGAAAACAGGTCAAAAAGACTCGGTCCCTGCCCTCCAGGAGCTTATAAACTCGTGTGGGAAAAGACTCAAAATAGTAAAAATCAAATATGTCGGTATGAAATAATTGGTAAAAAGGTCACATAAGATTTTATTGAAAAGGTTGTGTCTGCCCTGGCTGGTGTGGCTTATTAGATTGAGTGGGAACCAAAGGGCCGCTGGTTCAATTCCTAGTCAGGGCACGTGCCTGGGTTGCAGGCCAGGTCCCTAGTTGGGGGCACGTGAGAGGCAACCACACATTGATGTTTCTCTCCCTCTCTTTCTGCCTCTCCGTCCCTCTCTCTAAATATAAATAAATAAAACCTTAAAACAAAAAGAAAAAAGGTTGTATGTGAATAAAATTTTGCTGAGTAGAGTGGGGAGGAGAGAACGCTGTGGGCTGTGGACAAAGAAACGTGATGCAGTAGTTAAAACTTGGTGAGACGGGCCACGGCCGCTCAGGTTTGGTGGAGTCCTTACCCGGAGTTACCCGGTCTGGGAGTCAGCCTTTCCTCCCATTCGAAGCTGAGGGATTGTGGACAAATAACCTCCTGACCTGCTAATTGAGAGTATTTCATACTTCATGGGATTAAAAGACCTAAAGAAATTATGTCTAAAAGATCTTCATCTCAAAATCGGGATTCATTATTTTAAATTATAAAAGTATTACATGATTCTTGCTAGAGAGAAAAAATGAAAATGTATGATCGCACCATCTAGAGATAATCTGTTCATTTTTTCTATGTACACATATTCTAAACAAAATAGGCTCATACATTATATACTGCTTTGAAACCAGATTTTTTCCCACTTTTATGTATCAGGCGGATTTTTTAATGGCAGGAGATATGGATTTCTCCCTTTCAGTGACTGAATAACATCAATGGCTATACCATAATACTAATTGGTAGATTATTATAAGTTGAATTGCTACGTCAAAAGTATATTGTATCTTTTAAGCCTTTTTAGATGTAATTCCACAGTTTTCTAAGAAAGTTGTCCCATTTGCATCCCCACTGTCAGCATGTCAGAGTACTTGTTTGTCTAGCACCTTTGCCAGTAATCTTTGCCTGTCTGTTGGGTAGGTTAAAAATTGCCGTGTTAATTTAAAGGCAACTTAACTGTAGAATATATACCATCTTTGTTGATTAGGAATGATTGCTTTAGTGTGACTTTGACCTTTTGGAGTGTAGGAACTGTCAATAACCATTTGGATTAGCATTTATTGGCCTTTGTAAATGTTTATTGAATGAAACTCAGTTGTTTTCGGTTCATGGCTAGTCAGTCTCTGAGAGTGAGAGAGATGATAAAGGACGAGTTCTTATTTTTTAAAGTAATGTGGGTTGATGAATGAAGATATTCAAAGGTAAGTTTTTGACCAAGCAATGGGATGTGAACATGTATTGTGCCTGTCAGTTGGGTGTTCTGGTAAGTGTTTTATTATGTAGCATGTTCACTGTTTTCCAGAAGAGAATTTAGCCCCAGGTTACACAGCTGAGCTAGGATTCAAAATTGGGTTTGGCTGACTTTCCAGTATATAGGCACCCCTTCGCATACTGGCAGGAGGTAGTCTTCAGCAGCCATGCCTAAATGTTTATCTACAGCCACCAGGTGCACACGCTGAGGCTGGTTAGCAGCAGCCTCTCCCAGCCTGCCCAGCTGAGGCAAGGGGGGAGATGCTCTTTGTGAGATGGGGAGCAGACCAAAGCCCCCACCTTGCCTGGGTCATCCAGATAACCTCCGGGAGGCCATGCAGAAGGTCTGAGCTGAAAAGTAGCTCCAGGGAAGACCCCTCATGGCTCTTGTTACCAGAGCTTTCAGATAAAATAAAATGGATTATTTTGCATTATGCAAGGCCAAATCAAGAATGTCAGCTTTACAATGTGGGTATCTCAGTTGGACACAGAAGGAATATGGCAGGCTAGAATTCTCTCTGTTCCGATTTTCTTGATGCTGTGAATTGTAACGTATCCAGTAGAGGTGTGGCAAGGTGAATCAGAGCTCTGCATGGAATGTAGCCATCAGACACGCAAACCTGTGCAAAGCAAGAAGAGTATAGTACTGTAGCCTTCCAAGACAACAGGAGAGGAAACTGGGGGAATAGGGAGGCAGAGTACTGCTTCATTCTACCTTTTGTCGTCCCTGTTTATCTTGAGCTGGTCAAGACTAGGAGCAGTTCCAGGAACAATGGCAATGTCTATACTGTTTCAGAGCATTGCTGGATTCAGCTCATGACCTTTCCTTAGCAAGTTGTTTAATATTTCGGACTAGAATGTTTTCAGGATTATCATGAGGATTATATGAGATGTTTGTAAAACATTTCAAAGGTGGCATTCATTGAAGTGTTAAGGATAGCTATTAATGTATTGTGCACCTAAGTATTTTGTTTTGCCTGCTCACTTTCACATGATTAATGTTTTTATGTCTTTTTAAAACATCGTTGACTTCTTATAAAGAACTTTTATTTCTAGTGTATCACTGATCAAGAAAAAATGAATGATAATAGTCATGGAACTTTTATCTTTTTAAAGATTTTATTTATTTATTTTTAGATGGAGGAGAAGGGAGGGAGAGGGAGAGAAACATCAACATTTGGTTGCCTCTGGCACACCCCCTACTGGGACCTGGCTTGCAACCCCGGCACGTGCCCTGACTGGGAGTTGAACCAGCGATCCTTTGGTTCGCAGGCTGGCACTCAATCCACTGAACCACACCAGCCAGGGTATAGTCATAGAACTTGAATTCCATCGACATAGAGATTGTCTTGTTTTACTGCCTCTATTTAGAAGATGGGGACAAATGGAAATACTTTTTGTCCAGGTTTAATCAGATAATCATGACAATGGTGCAGTTAGAAATTATATCTTCTAAATCTTCTCATTTTTAATCTGTTAATCAAATTATCATTTTAAAGTTTATGGACATTACATCCTGTTTTTGAACTAGGAATCTGTTGGGGAGATAAAATAGTATTTTGAGCACACCTTTACACCTACTCTGTTTTGGTGACTTTGTTTAAGGAGATTTCCTTTTATAATTGATTTGGTTTTCAAATTTGAGCTGAGAACTGAGAATTGATGGCTGTTACTGCCTTATGGTAAAACTGAAGTTAAGTTCTTGGATCTTATACTTGGCTCACAGAGAGTGACTTATTTGGACAAGGTTCAGACAAGTAATTTGGAATACAGATTTATTTGCTGTGGAGAATTCCACTTTAATCTGATTAACAAATCTTTCCTTCTTTGGTCCATCCACTGGGACAGCGTTTGGCTTATAGACTGTTTTTGTGTGGCCAGCAAGCTAAGAATGGGGTTTGTTTATTCACATTTTTTTTAAGAGTTGGGAGAAAAACAAAACACAAAGATGAATGTGTGACAGATCCCTTATGTGACCTGCAAAGCCTAAAATATTTACTACATAGTCCTGTATAGAAAGTTTTCCCAACACTGGGATGAGGACATGAAAATGGCTTTACTGTGATAGCATTTGATCTAATGAAATGTTTTGATTTGTTTTAAAGATATGCCCCCTTTAAGAAAATTTAATATAAAAGTACAAATTTAGATAAAGTATTTAGAGAACAATTTTAACATCATCACCAAAGGGTTCTTTATGTTATGGAAGGACTTCCACATTAGCTTGTTGAAGCAGGAACTGCATCTACTGGTATGAGTGTATGTTTACAGATCATTAACTATTTGGCTGGCACATGTAAAGCTGGTATGTGTGTTTCACTGCCAGCTGAAGGCCAAGGAACGGAAGATAAACTTTCTTATAGTTTATAGATGATAGGTACATGAATCCTTTCCTCATTGTTTGAAGCCACGCAGACTCCCATTGCCCAGGTTGTCCCTTTAAAGGTGTATTAATTGCACCCAATGTGGCACATATGTAGCATTTTTATTTTCTTTTATTTTGCTCCTGAAACTATTAGGCACTATGTGTTTTCCAAATATAAATTGGAATTTAGTGACTTTTGTTTCTTGAATGGTTTGGCCACTAAAGATGATTTTTAAATGTTTATCAATGCCAAATACTGGCATCCTGAATTTTAACATTTTTAAAATTCTTCTAATTGCATAATAGATTAGAGAGGGGGTTATTCATGGTGTGCTTTTTAATGTCTTCAGACGTCATTCAGCTCGGCTGTGGCAAGGCAGCCGAGTACCAACAGCTCAGTCCAGTGACTAGAAACTTATCCTAAGTTTAATGAAGGAGGTATATATTATGAGCTTACACTATTAATTGATCTGTTATTGATGAGAGGTGGCCACTTTAGTTTTATAAACATGAATGATGAACTGTTTTAACAGATTGTGGTAAATGACCAGGACAAGCAATTACAGATGAGGTCTAGGTATGAAAATAGCGACTGTGGTTGTGATTAAAGACAGAATTTTGGTGAAGGATCTTCTGTGTATCCGCCACGTGCTGTAGAGTGAATGTGTACACTGCCCCTGCCCCGCCCAAGTCATACGTTGAAATCCTAACTTTCCGTGTGATGGCATTAGGAGGTGGGGCCTTTGATATGAGATTAAATCACGGGGCGGAGCCCTCATGAGTGGGGTTAGGCCTTTATAAGAGAGACACTTAGGGAGCTCTCACCACTTTGGCCATGTGAGGGCATGGTGAGAGGACCGCTGGCTATGAACCGAGAAGTCAGCCCTCTCTAGACACCGAATCTGCCAGCGCCTTGGTCTTGGACTTCCCAGACTCCAGAACTGTGAGAGCTAAGGGTCTGTCGTTTAAAAGGCACCAAGCCTATGATACGTGTTTTTGTCAAAGCAGGCCGAAGAGGCTCAAACAACTTGGCTTCTGTTTTTGGTGAGCAAGCAGGCACAGTGTTTGTTAAGGACAGGATAATGTCTTCTCTGTAAGCTCCTTAAAAGCTACAACTTTTACAGTTAAGAGATCTTGCCCAAAGAATATTGGTTGAGCCCTGGCTGGTTTAGCTCGGTGGATTGAATGCGGGCTGTGAATGGAAGGGTCGCTGGTTCAATTCCTGCTCGGGGTGCGCGCCTAGGTTGCGGGCCAGGTCCCCAGTGTGGGGCGCATAAGAGGCAACTGCACATTGATAGTTCTCTCCCTCTCTTTCTCCTTCTCTCCCCTCTTTCTAAAAATGAATAAATAAAATCTAAAAAAACCCAGAGAAGTGACTTGGTTGAATGAAGGGGACAGACTTGACACACTTACAGTCTGCTAGGAAAGGCACAGATACGCTGACACGCAAACACACACTGAAGTCCTCGGTGTGCGGTGTGTTGTAGGGAATCACTTAACCAGACTTGTGGAATCAGAGCTTCCCAGGGGAAACTAAATGAGACTGAAAGAAGAAGGTAGCGTTCTCTCAGATGTGGTGAGGAGAAAGGAAGAATATTCCAGAAAAAAGTGACAGCATGTGTGAAGATTTAGAGTTGGGAGAGAGCAAGGCCTCTCTGCTGCACTGGAAGAGGTAGTGAATAGCGGGAGCATGATGTCCGGGTAGTGGGACATGGTGAGAGATGGGATGGGCAGGAAGGGTAAGGACCGTTGGCCTTTGTGGTTTGTCCTTTAGTGCCAGAGCAGGAAGAAGGCCCTGAGGGGTTTTTTCTGACATCTTATGAAAATTCCAAATGTAGAGAAAAATTGAAGTTTTACAGTTAATATTTATACTCAAACCTAGATCATGCCATTAATATTTAACTATTCTCATGATCACATGCCCCACTGTGCAACCTTTTTCTAAAAAGAATGCATTTCACAGTAAATTACAGATATCAGTGTATTTCCCTCTAAATACTTCAGCGTGCATATCATTAACTAGAATCCCCTGAAGGGCCTTCAGAGGGAGAGGGGCCTGGTGAGATTGCTTCAGGCAGATCGCTCAGCTGCAGGGTGGGGAATGGGTTGGAGTGTGGTGTGAACTTAGTGAATGCTCACTTTTGAGTGGCACGTTTATATAGTGAGGAGAAGAGAGCTGGGGGGAGGCCATGGGTTAAGTGCCTGAAGACATGAAAAGAGAAAATAGCAGCCTAACAAATAATGTGATTGGAAGATGTGTATAACCCTGGAGCAAGACTGTATCTTTGCAAATACCTCAGGTTAAGATGCCTGGAAATAGTAGGGAACAAACGAGATTCTGTTTATGGAATATGACTTCGTGGGCCTTTGTAGGCTTTTTATGAAATAAGTCTATTTTCAGAGGTCCATATTTGCCATCAAGACAAATCACGTCAGTTCATTTAGGTGTAGAAAAAGTGACAGCTACAGAAAATGGTTATTATAATGGAGCTTAAGATTTACAAAAAGAAAGAAAAAAAAAGCACAAATCCCGTTACCCAGAGAGACAAACATTTCTGGGAGTGGGAGGGACATGGAGACCTCCGGGCTGGGACAGGAGGCTCCAGACCCCGCAAAGACTTATGGAAAGAAGAAATAGGTGCTTAATATATTTAAAATATGAAGGTTTAATTTTCAACCGACTGTAACTTTCAAATATTATCAAAGCTGAAGATGGGAGAAGACTAGTTGCTGGAAATTTGGTTCCCAAAAAGATTTTGTTTCAATAAGCACGGTGCTTCTTTAGTATCTTGAGAATCTTTTCTGTACCAAGCACTGTTAGGTATTAGAATATTCTTAGGAATAAGATATTCTTCTGTTTTTTTCTCCTCTTCCCATTTTCTCTGAGGATAAAGGGAAATTGCCCTTTTGAGGAGGTCGACTTGCGTTCTGTAGGAAGGATTATTGCCACGCTCCCACAGTTTTTGTGGTTGTGGTCTGGCCTCAGTTTCTTCATCTGTAAGTAGAGAGGATTTCATTGGAGTTCCTTATAGTCTGTGTATATTTATGAAAAGTTCTTTATTCTCACTGTGAACACTCCTGATTTTTACTGTGAGAAATTTCAAAATCACAGGGTAGGGGAAGAAATCTCACGCTACCATATTTACCACATGACATATGCTTGACAGAATTGTACTTTTTCAGATTAATGTTATAATGTTTATCTTACAATACGAGATGCTGAATGTTAACAGGCACAACTGTTTTCATCTAAAATTTCAGGAGAGAAATGACCAGTATAGAAAACAGCCTTCATTCTCAGTTCTTAGACGTGCAATCAGGATGATAGGAACATAACCCCTGATCACTCAGTGGCAGCCCACAGAGGAAAATGCATTAAATCATTTTTCTTTTTCTTCTGAATAGCAGTCATCCCCTGAAAGCAGAAATACTCTTTTCTTTTGTGAACTATAATACAAAAATAATAAACAGTATTGTTTTAATGACTTTTAAAGATAGCAGCAGTGCTGTATATTGGAAAATGTATGCTTTGGAGTTAAATTCATAGGAATTCAGATCTTGGCCCTGTCAGTTCCTACTTAAGAGACTTTGGATAAGATGCTTAACTTTAGCAGTTCTAAGCCCCAATACCCTTATCTGCCGAGTGCGAAATAATCATTATCCCCCCTTAGAGTTGTGGTCGTGTTAGAATTACAGTGAGTTGAATGCATGCAGTAGGCACTCAGTAAATGTTTGTGGCTACCGCCGCTCCTATAGAACTGGAAGTGGAAGGTACTGATGATTCTGTTTGACTAGGATATGGGAAAGGGAGGTGAATTCGGCTTTTTGTTTATGGAAACACTTTTAACAGATTTGAAATTTCATCCTTTTAAAAATATATATTTTATTGATTGTGCTGTTACAGTTGTCCCAATTTTCCCCCTTCGCTCCCCCAGCATCCTCTTCTTTCCTTGGGCAGCACCCCCGCCTTGTTCGTGCCCATGGGCCATGCATGTAAGTTCTGTAGCTACCCCATTACCTGTGTTGTACTTTACATCGCCGTGGTTATTCAGTGATTGAATAACTACCAAATTATGCTTCTTAATCCCTTCACCTCTTCACCCTTTCCCCCAAACCCCCTCCCATTTGGTAACCATCAGAATGCTCTCCGTATCCATGATTCTGTCTCTGTTCTTGTTTGCTTAGTTTGTTTTTTAGATTCTGTTGTTAATAGGTATGTGTTTATTGTCGTTTTATTCATAGTTTTGATCTTCTTTTTCTTAATAAGTTCTTTTAACATTTCATGTAATAATGGTTTGGTGATGATGAACACCTTTAGATTTTTCTTGTCTGGGAAGATCTTTATCTGCCCTTCAACTGTAAATGATACCTTTCTGGATAGAACAGTGTAGGCTGTAGGTCTCTGCTTTTCACGACTTTGGATGTTTCTTACCAATCCCTTCTAGCCCGAGAAGTTTCTTTTGAGAAATTGGCTGACAGCCTTACGGGAATTCCCCTGTAGGTATCCAACTGCTTTTCTCTTGCTGCTTTTAAGATTCTCTCTTTATCTTTAACCTTTGCATTTTAATTATGATGTGTCTTGGTGTAAACCTATTTATGTTCATTGTGTTTGGGACACTTTGTGCTTCCTGGTTTTGCATGTCTATTTCCTTCATCAAATCAGGGAAGTTTCCTTTCATTGTTTTTTCAAATAGATTTCTAACTTCTTGCTCTTTCTCTTCTTCTGGCACCCCTATGAGGTGAATGTTGGTTCACTTGAAATTGTCCCAGAGGCCTCTTACACTATCCTCATTTTTTTTTTTTTTTTGGTATTATTTTTTCTTCTTCTTGTTCTGCTAGGTTGTTTTTTGTTTCTTTATGTTCCATATCATTGATTTGATTCTCGACTTCATCCACTGTACTCTTGATTCCCTGTAAATTGTTCATTTCCATTAGTATATCCTTCATTTCTAGCTGGCTCTTTTTCATGCTGTTGAAGTACTCAGTTTCTTGAGCATCCTTATAACCAGTGTTTTAAACTCTGCATCTGATAGATTGCTTATCTCCATTTTGTTTAGTTGTTTTTCTGGAGTTTTGATCTGTTCTTTCATTTGGGCCATGTTTATCTCCTCATTTTGGCAGTTTCCCTGTGTTTATTTCTATGTTTTAGGTATAGCTGCTATGACTCCCTGTCTTGGTAGCATGGCCTGTAGGCTCCAGTGTACAGCCTTCCCTATCGCCCAGACTGGGTACTAGAGGTGTGCCCTCTGTGTGGGCTGAGCACACCCTCCTCTTCTATTTGAGACTTGATTGCTGTTGGCAGGTCTAAGGGAAGGATTCACCCAGTCCAATCAGCTGCAAGTACTGGCTTTGGCCACTGATCATGACCTCCACCTTCCGTGGAGCATCAGCTGTGCTGGGGCAGGGTGGTGGTGCTCCAACGTGGCCTGCAACTGTCCACTGGGTGCTCAGGCTCTGAGGTTTCCTAGCTGATGCAGGTTGGGGTTAGGCACCACCTGTATTCCGCTTGGGGACACCCAGCGTGAGCTACAAGGCAATCTGCAGATGGCTGCTACTTGTGCTGCGCTTTGAGGTTCTCAGGTGCAGCCAAACTGTCATCCAAAGATGGCTGCAGCTAGTTCTGGTCCTGGGGCCCCTTAGCCCGAGGTATGGGGGTGGGGACAGGCCCATAAGTTGAGTGGGACAGAGCCTTAGTTACATGCCAGGGCGGGGCAAACAGTGTAAGCCAGGTTGATGGAGTCTCAGATATGGCTCCAGCCTGCTGATTCTGTGGCTCTGGGGGAGGGGGGGCTCAAAAAATGCATATGTCCTTTGCCCGCCTTTCTATCTGGGAGACAGTCGTCCCCCACCTCTTGCCCTGATGCCAGACACTTTAGTTCCTCCCCCATATGCCACTGGTGCCTTTCAAGATGCTACCCTGGTGTTGCTGGAGCTCAGAGGGAGTATGTCTGAGTAAGTTCAGCATGGACCTTTATGAGGAACTGCCAGGGAGTCCAGTAGTTTTTTTTTTTCATTGACCCTGATCCTGTTGATTTTTACAGCCAGAAGTTAGGGGGGCTTCTCTTCCTGGCACTGTACCCTGGACTAGGGGGTCTGGTGTGGAACTGGGACCTCTTGCTCCTGAGATAGCCTTCCCGAAACTTTATCCACCCACTTGGGTGTGGGGCCCACCTGTTCGGTGTGTCCGCATCTCTGCTTCTCCACGTCCCCTTCCTTTCTGAATTGATGTGGTTTCTTTAGTTCTGTAGTTGTCAGATTTCCATTCAACTCAATCTCTGACAATTCTAAGTGATCTTTGGTCTGTAGTTTAGTTGTAATTTTGATGTGGTTTTGTGAGGAGGTGAACTGTGTTTACCTACGCCTCCATCTTGACTGGAAGTCCTCATCTTTTTTCTTAGGCTTTGTATTTCAAACCCATTACTACACAAAGTTTTAAAATACTCCCACAGCGGGTAAGGGGACAAAATTTCTATTCTTCATTCAGGGATTTGCGAATCTCATGTTAATAGTACTTTTGCGCATTTTTTGTTAAGACAGGGTTATTAGTGACTGCTTGTAGGAAGCTTAGGAATACACGCTTCGCTCTGAAAGGAGCAGAGTCAGTAGGCACCTGGTCACAGGCCCTCTCTGGGCCCTGAGGCTGCAGCAGTAAATGCAACGCAGAAATGCCTTTTCCTCTGGAGCTGCTTGTTCAGGGAGGCAGTGACTAAGTAAAATACGCGTTCTGTTAGTAAGTTCAGTGGGAAAAAACAAAACAAGAAGGAGTAGGTTTGCTGGGAGGTTGCGATTTTAAATGAGGTGGTTAGGGACAGCCGGCCTGAGGAAGACATAGCTGGGGGAAGGTGGGAGGGAGGTTCACTAACATACGCTGTAGACTTCTAAAGAGGGCGTGTTCTCCATAGAGGGAACAGTGGATTTGAAGGCCTGGAAGTTGGAGACTTATAATAATAATTATATAAGTGACTGTGTTGGGGAAAGGTGGCAAGATAATGACATTGCTTTTGTGCATGCTGAAATTTGAGGTATTTATGGGATCTCCAAGTAGAGAGGACCAGTAAGCAGTTCAGGGGAGGCTGAGGCTTGAAGGAAGTCCATGGGTCACCGGCGTGTGGGCGCTGTTGAAGACACATGTGGAGATTCTCCTGGAGTCCCATGTGAAATGAGAAGAGGACTGAAGAAGGACCCGTGGGGAACACAAACACTGGTGGGGGGGGGCGGTGAGGGAGCTGCGTGAGGGAAGGCTTAGGGTCAGCCCCCAGGCAGTAGTAGAGCAGGAGAGGACGGTGTTACGGAAGCTGTAACGGGGTTGGGCTGGGGGGACCCTGCTCTGACTTCTGTCCTGCTCACTTCCGCTGACTCCCAACCTTTGAGTGCCGCTGTCCGTGCCGCTCTCCCCGCCCCATGGCCAACACCTTAGCTCAGGCCTGCTTCATTTCTTGCTGGGACTCCAATAATAGTCTGTTATCTAATCTGCTTACTCATAAACTTAGCCCTGTCGGTCTGTCTTGCACACTTTGCCCTAGTGGTTTTCTGTAGTACTGAAACACTGCCAGCAGCTCCCCACCATCTTCAGGATGAGGTCTGACTAACCATCCTGGCCTGGCGTGACGTGCCCTTCATCATCTGACATGGTGTTTGTTCTCACTTTGAGGCTCATTTCCCCGCTACATTCTAAATTTCATGCATTCAAATTATTTGTCCATTCTAAAAGGACTTCTTTGCCTCCAGGCCTCAGTATATGCTTTCCTTACTTCCCAGAAAGACGAACCCTCCATAGCTCATTAACACTACAAGATTTGACTGAAGTGTTACCTTCAAAGGCCTTTCTAAGCTCCGAGCAAAGCCAGAATTTTCCCTTAGGCCTGGGTTCCTAGTTTGTCCCTTATTTCTAGTGCAGTCCTGATGACAATATCTTGAAATTATCTTCTCTTTGTTTTCCCTCTCCAATTTATGAGCTCCCGGAGGACAGCAACTTTGACATACGGGTATTTGTATTCCCAGTGCTTGGCTCTGTGTAGTAAGTGTCTAATGCACTGCTTCTCAGAGTGGTCCCAGGCCTGCAGCATCAGCAACCCTGGGAAGTTGTTAGAAATGCAGATTCTCAGGCCTCACCCCAGGCTTACTGAATCAGAAACTGAGGAGGCGAGGCCCAGCAATGTGTGTTTCAACAAGGCCCCCAGGTGAGCCTGATACATTTTTTGAGAACCATTAGGCCAGTGAAGTGAAGGATGGAAAACATTCACTGGGACGAATAACCTCTGACCTTGTGAAGTGAAGGATGGAAAACATTCCCTTGGAGGAATAACCTCTGGCCTTGTGAGCATCTTGTATTCAGCCCTTAGAAAAAGGAAGCATCTGTGCTCTGGCAATGGCTGCAGGAACTTAAAACAGTGAGCATGTGTGGTTAAGACTGACAGTGTTTTTGATGTCATGAATTTGGGCTCAAAATCTGTTCTGAGCCTATTAAACCTTTGAAATTGGAATTTGCTAAACTAAAAGGAAGATGCAAAGTCGTTATTTAAAGAACCACTCATAATGTTATCATCAGAGATAACCAAATTATCAGTGATTATTTCTAGCTGATATTATTATGGTTTTTATTCTTTTATGCTTAAGATTATCTGTGAGTGTATATATTTTTTATTCAGAAAACTTTTTATTTGAATCATTTGAAATATTAAAAGTAAGTTGAAATACACTGGTCTGAAATTTTTTTGCCCCTAAAGTGTATACTTACTTACCTTTTTTTTGTATTGAAGTATGTTAGTTTCAGATGTACAACATGATGATTCAACATTTATATACCTCATGAAATGATCACCACAATAAGTATAGTGACGATTTGTCACCACGTAAGTTATTGCAATGTTATTGACTATATACCGTATGCTATCCATTACCTCCTCAGAACTTATTTTATAACTGGAACTTTGTGTATCTCTTAATCCCCTTCCCTTTTTTTGTCCACCCCTAACTCCCCCTTCATCTGAATTTTTTGACTCTTTTTAAGGTATCTTTTCACTTTCTAACATGTAAAGTGAGAATTAAGTAAGGTAAATCTTGTGTCATGTTAAATGAAGTGTTATGTAATTACGGCCTATTTTTATGGATCTGTGTATGCTTTAGAAAATTCTTATTGAACATAAGCCTCTGTCGTAAGTCTGGAGACTTAAGTTTTTGCTTAGGATACATAACATTGGTTCTGTAGGACAGTCCTTCTTCATTTGGTGCCATTTTAACTTAGAGGACTTCTTTCAGGAAAATAGTCTGCCATAAAAGAAATCTTGATTCTTTTTTTTTCTAGTTCCAGAACACGCTCAGACACTTTTAAGTTAATAAACTTTATTTTTTAGAGCAGGTTTAGGTTCACAGCAAAATTGAGTGGGAAGTAGAGAGTTTCTGAATATCTCCCCCACTGTGTACGTCCCACCGGTGGCGCGTTTATTAGTTAGTACAGTGGACAAACCAACACTCACACGTTGTCACCTGAGGTCCGTGAGGGTTCCTTCTCGGTGCTGCATGCCGTGCGGGTTTTCACAACTGTGCAGTGACGCAAATCGAGCTTTGTCCTGTACAGAGCGGTCTCCCTGCCACAGGGGCCCTCTGCCTTGCTTATTCAGACTCTCTTTAAAAGGTGCTCAGAGATCTCCTCACACAGTGATTCAAGTTATTTTATATCTCCTGCTCATGCCGAGTGAGGTGACTAGATAGAAATCCTTTCAATTCTTTTTGTTCATAGCTCTTGAGCAATTACAAAACAAAACAAACGATAAACTAAATGGCATTAGGAACTACACAACTGGTAAAATTCACATTAGCACTCAATATAACAAACGATGTTTCACTGAAATTAAATGCTGTTTAGGTTTAATAGACGTTAAGTCCTTATGTATTTTGTTTTTCACTGGTTAACTTTATTTCCACTTTAAGCATGATGGATTATCATGGCAGTCCTTTTCATGATCGTACATATCACTGTTTTCAACCCAGTCTGTTCTTTTCATGGAGCATTTTAATAGTACACAGCAAAAATTGTACTGAAAAATATGTACTTATTTCATGACAAGTTCTTTAAGGCTACATTTATTATTATGATGTGTTGGAAAATCGTTCGTGAAAAGAACCAGCTCGGCCAGTACAGTTCCGTGTAGAACGGACCACTCAGTGACACCTTGCCTGAGTGTTGCCTGCCTGTTCTGTCTGCGTCGCTTGGCCCCAGCCTGGCACCAGTGGGACTGTACACGCCAGTGCAGGGGCGGGTACTGCAGTCTTGTGGCGCTGTTTCCATATAAAGATTCAGAAGATCTAAGACACACACAATTTTTTCAAAGCTTCACATGAAAATGAAAACAACTTTTAAATTCTCAGAGAACTCATAATCTCCAGGAATAAGTCCTTAGATTTAAGAAATGACTATTAAGCCCTGGCTGGTGTAGCTCAGTGGATTGAGCGCGGGCTGCGAACCAAGGGGTCCCGGTTCGATTCCCAGTCAGGGCACATGCCTGGGTTGCAGGCCAGGTCCCCAGGTGGGCCATGTGAGATGCAACCACACATTGATGTTTCTCCCCATCTCTTTCTCCCTCCATTCCCTTCTGTCTAAAAATAAATAATAAACAAAATCTGAAGAAAAAAAAAAAGAAATGACTATTAACGTAATATTACTAATAACTAAATAAGTTTATGAAACAGTACCATCTAGTATTAAATACATTCATAATATAACCTGTACCTTTTTCTTACTCACTTTCCTACCCCCACGCCCTCCCCCCCTTCTCCCTTGCTACACACTTCTCGGGACTACGTGCTTTTGGCGAGGCTGCTGTTGCGGTTCCCTGCCCAGTCGGCTCTGACGTGCCACCCATCCGCCATGAGTGGCCCGTGTGGACGCATGTGACCCACTCTGAGCCACTTACGAGTGTTTACTGCAGCTTCTTCAGACTGAAAGCTGAAAAAGAGTCTTTTGTTCCTTGTAGATTAAAAACTGTGATGCCAAAAGAGTTGAGCTTCCTGAAAAATACCCACAAAGGAAGCCATTTGTAACAGGATAGAACAGGAGACTTAACAAGAGGAGCAGAGACCCGAGGAGAGAAAATCCTGGAGGTGAAGTCTGCGTCTTCAGCTCTACAGTTTCCTGGTTATTGCCATCCGATTACCCTTCTGGTTGAAACTAGTTCTAGTTAGGTTTTTCACTCGGCACTAGAAAGCATCCGCGTGTGTGTGTGTGTGTGTGTGTTCCATATTACAATTTAAAACATCTGTCCTTTTTTACAGGTGAAGATGGAGCTGGGAAAACAAGCTTAATAAGGAAAATTCAGGGAATAGAGGAGTACAAAAAAGGAAGAGGATTGGAATATTTGTATTTAAATGTTCATGATGAAGACAGGGATGGTGAGTGTGATCTGTTTGTAACCTGAGTTTCCTGGATCTTCCCACGGTGCACTGCTGCTCCTCGTAGTCTTCGAGTGTGTGGTTTCTTACCGAGAGTCCCAGCATGTCACCCCAATCAGTAAATAGTTACGCTGGGTGTACTTTCATTGGTTTGGGATTGGGGTTCATATAGTGGTATTTTTAAACATCTTAAGGTTTTTTGCTGTGTAGACTTCAGCTTTCTTGCTGAATGTCAGTTTTTGAAGAATGTCGATTTTTCAGTTCATTTTCTCTCAGTGAAATAATGGTATCCTATGATTGTTTGCTGACTCCTTTTACCTTTTATCTTCTTTTCATTTTTTTGACATAAAAACCATCTCCCCGGCTTTCCTTATGTGATCAGCCATTTTTTTCTTCTATAGAGATCACTTGCTTTCTCACTTTTACATATAATATCTTGAGTATCCATGGTTCTGTCTGCCGATGGTAAGAATTAGCAACGTGTTATTCGGTCTGTGGTTTGGGACTGAGAAGTATGAAGTACAGGGTGCTGGTACTCCATGTTGGCAGTTAAATCATTTTCCTGAGTATTAGTTGGGCCTTTATTCAGTTGATAGATGTGACCTAAATAGTTGAACCTTGTCAATAGAGGCATCTCCTGTGGAGGTGGCCTAAAATACCAAGTAGTATTGTTCGTTGAATGATGAAATAACTTAATCCTGTTGCCTTGGTAACTTTCCTTTGTCCGTTGTAGATCAAACAAGATGTAATGTGTGGATTTTAGATGGAGATTTGTATCACAAAGGCCTCCTTAAATTCTCACTGGATGCCATCTCTCTGAAGGACACTCTCGTTATGCTGGTTGTTGATATGTCAAAGCCTTGGGCTGCTTTGGATTCTTTACAGAAGTGGGCGAGCGTCGTTAGAGAACATATTGACAAACTGAAAATTCCTCCTGAAGAAATGAAAGAGATGGAACAAAAGTGTGAGTAGTCTAGAAGTATTAATAGAGATTTCAAGTACAAATTTCCTAACTGGCTATCATAATTGTTAGGAATTTTTGACTTTGAATAAGGTTTAATGAGGGAAATATAATGTGAGTACTATTTTTGAAATTAAGTTTAAATGATGTGCTAGGTTTTAATGTAGCTGTAAATTGGAAATGTATACAGAATGGCAGACTCTTTCATAGAGGTGCCTTTGCTCCTTTGCCAAAAGGCCATATGTGTTCATTTTGGAGAGTTGTTTTTCAAGATAAGAAAATTTCAATCTTTCTTCAGCTGCTCATTTTCAGCAGTTTCATGTCTTGATAAGTGGAACAATCTTATCAACTTTGTCAAAATGAAATATGTCCAAAAAGATGGTCACAACATAAATATAAAGACGTTAAGCTGGTTTTGTGATTCACAAAGTACATAATGTATTTTGTACATGCCCATGTAAGTTGGAAATTTTCATGGAAATTATGAAAATGATATGGGTCATTTCTAACAGGTTGTAAGCCAGTTGTCACAGTTCTTAATTTCACTGAGAGCGCTTCATTTGTCAATGTTGTACTTTGCTTAAGAAAATATACAGATGGGATGCTACTTTTCCTTGTTTTGTTAGCTCATAACTTTTTGAGGAAAAGTGACAGCTTATTGGAATTTATATGCAAGGAGACAGTAAAAATAGAATATTTGTACTACATTACTGACAAAGATGTCTAACTGCTCTTAATCTATACCTTTCTTTCCCTGTTAGCCATTGCCTGTGGGGTTCCCCCTCCCCTCTAAATGTATATAATAGCAGTGGTCCCAAGACTAGCAGCATCCATATCAATACAGCTGGGAGCCAGTCGGAAATGCCCATTCCCAGGCCCTGCCCCAGACTACCAAATCAGAAACTCGGGTGCATGCTCAAACTTGAGAACCGCTGTTAGGTTTCAGCCTCTGATTTGAAGGGTGGCAGCTACCAGAGCTGCTAAGGGTATATGCATGCCCCTTTGTCCTTGGAGGAACTGTGCTCAGGTTTCACAATTTCCTCTTCCCTGACCCCATGTAAGTTCAGCATGTTTTCCTCCTTCATGTCTCTGTAAAATATTCCCTCATACTGGTTTAATCCTATGCTGTGGATAATTTGTTTTCAGATTTGTTTTGCTTTTAAACACAAAAAGCAGTCTTATATGGAAATCCCTGTGTGTGTGCGCGCAACACTGGTTGTTTCTTTGAGAATTTCTCAAAGGGGAATTATTGAGTCAAAGTATACATTGTTAAGGCTCTTGATACATTCACTTTAACTACTTTTAAGTGAGGGTCTTGACAGTCTTGCAAGTGAATCCTGAAGATTTATGAGTGTTGGTAATGTCTCTAATTCTCACCAGGGTTACGGAATGAATGTGGCCCAAGCTTGCACCTATGTATCAGGGAGACCCAAAGAGTTTAGAGAAAGGAAACTGATATTTAGAAAGTCATCTAGGACTGACTTTTAAATAGTGGAAGTCCCCATCTTCCCCCCACATGCTTTTCTTGTATCTGTTTTCAGTACCCTTTGTGAATTAGAGAAGATAGAGACAAAGTTAGATTACGGCTAGCCCAAAGGATTTGCACAAACTAAACCAGACCTGCACCGAACACCACTCTTCGGAGCCATGCAGTGTCCTGCTCTGCCTCCTCACAATTACTGTGGGCCCAGGGTTTCTGTACTGCCCTCGAAAGAGATTTCAAATATCCTTTCTGCTTCTTCTCTTACACAAGACAAAGTGTGAACTCTAGGAAAATATATATTGAGATTATGGCAGAAAAAACTACCTGCTGGCATAAAGCAATTTCTAAACTATGTGTTAAATTATTTACTTTGATTTTTCAGTGATTAGAGACTTTCAAGAATACGTAGAGCCAGGAGAAGATTTCCCAGCTTCTCCGCAGAGAAGAAACACTGTGTCGCAGGAGGACAAAGACGACAGTGTGGTTTTGCCTCTGGGCGCGGATACACTTACACATAACTTGGGCATTCCAGTACTAGTAGTTTGCACAAAGGTTAGTTTGCGTCCAAAGATTCTGTTACTGGTATTGACCAAGGATGAGCAGCTGTTTTGTTTCCCGGACCCCTTTTGGAGTTGACACATTATTTTTCCTGGATAATTTTTCTTAACAAATGAAAACAATAGTTTAAAATATTGAATGATATTCACATGTTGGTTTTGTGATCTTAATCATAGTTTTTTTTAAAGAAATGTTATTTCGGATATTCTATTTGTGATTCAATATCATTTTCCAGATTCCAATTAGACTTCATTATACAGTCAGTTTAGTAGAAATAATTACAGGTAAAATAATTTAATTATTAATTTTTATAATTTTTTCATATTAAATTGTGGTATGCTAATATCAGAAGATTATTCATTTAAAATAGAATAGACTTTTAAACACCTACTTTTGACATCTAAAATAAAAGACTTTTAAGCACTCATTGAGTAAAGTTGGTATGCGGTTATCTGGGACTGTTTATTAAAGAGGCTCTGATAGGGTTGCTGAAATTAAAGTTCTGTTCATTTAGTCCATCACTGTATACTCTTTGTAATAAAATCAAATTTCTTTTAAAAATAACTTATGTTTTGCCCTGATGGGCGTGGCTTAGTTGGTTGGGCATCGTCCTGCAAAGCAGGCAGTCACCAGTTTGATTCCCAGACACACGCCTGGGGTGCGGCCCTCGTGCAAGAGGCCCATGTTACTCTTGCACATCAGAGGTTCCCTCCCTCTCTTTGTCCCTCCTTTCCCCTCTCTCTAAAAATAAATACATAAATCTTTTTTTTTTTAAGACATACTACTTAGGATCAAATGGGAAGAAGGTAAACTTGAAACATAAATTATTTATGTGCATACTTTTAAAAGGTTTAGAGAGAAAGGAAGGGAGGGACAAAGGGAGGAAGAGAAACATTGATGTGCAGGAGAAAAATTGGTTGGCATTCTCCTCTCCCAACCCGAGACCTGACCTGCAACCCGGGCCTGTGTCCTGACTCAGAATGGGACTGGTAGACTTTCGGTTTGCAGTACAATGTCTAACCCACTGAGCTTCCCCAGCCAGGGCTAAGTAGTATGTCTTTATTGTTTGTAAGTCATGGAAAAGGTGAGAAAATGACAAAACATAAACCCTGATGAGATCTAAAATTAGTAATACTTTTTGTAATGTACAGTTTACACATATGATTAAAGGAGGGTATAGAATTTATTCATCTTTAGGGGATAAAATGATAAAAAATTAAATCTAGCTTAATTATACTTTAAACACTGTAAAATTTATCAATAACAATTAGGGAAGGGTAGCATTTAAGTCAAGTCTGTTACCTGCTTCTCATATGATGATTGTGGTTTAGTTCATTGTTACTTACATCTTTTCTTTAAAGCTGTTATTAAACTGTCACATTTTCTGTGGTTTGTTTTTGTTTTGTTTGGCAAAGAGCTGTTTATTGGCAGATATTTTCCTGTTTCACACTACAACTTTCCTCACAAATTTTCAAAGGAAAAATACTAAGTCAACAGTATAACAAATATAAGTATCTTTGGTCCATTTATTTTAAATAAATGGACATGTTCTATGAAATGGATAAACGTGCTACATCATTTTGGTACGAGGAGATTCTGTTCTATGATATATATATAGAGAGAGGCATAATAAAAATTAATATCAAATTTGACCCCACACTAATATTAGGTATCATGAACATTACTAAGTGTTTAGTTTTAGGTTTTATACCTTCAATTCAGAAAGGTTTTGTTGAAGTTATTTGGATATCGTGATGTTTGAACATGCCTTTTTTCTGTAGCAAGTAGAATTCAGATTTGTTTCATTGATTGTACAGGTGACATTTAAAAAAATAGCCTGTAATTCCCCGCCTTTTTTTTTTTGCTTGGCGAAATTGTAGTGAGAGGGGAAAAGCACCGGAAAAGAAACGAAGGTCAGCAGAGTTATCAGATAAACAGAGGAACAAAGAAGAAATAGTGAGAGGCGCAGACTCCCTGGATACACAGGAGTGTTTATAGAACTAGAATAGATTTTAGATCTTAAAAGTTTTGTCCTAGGACACAAGTAGCTGAGTCACCAGTATTAAAAGCTTGTCCTGTTATTCTTCATTCCTTTCTGTACTAAAACTCTCTTTAGTGTTCTTAGCACATTCAATATAACTTAGAATTCAAAGCTTTCTAAAGAAATAAAATTATTCAGTCATCTTTAGATTCCAACTAAATGTTTCTGGACAGTTAGGAGTAATTGATATTCTTGGTCCTACTGTTCATTCACCCAAAATTGATTTGTTTAAATCATGATATTTAATTTTGATTATTTAAAGTTAATGTTGTGTCTTTTAAAATTCTTTTAACTCAACAGTGTGATGCCATTAGTGTATTGGAGAAAGAACATGACTACAAAGATGAACATTTTGATTTTATTCAGTCACACATCCGGAAGTTTTGTTTACAGTGTATCCTTTTAATACAATGATTGGTGCAGTGTACCTTGTTCTTGTTTGTTTGTTTCATTTTGCTTTTTAAGGAAAGGAATTAAACTGATGGACTTTAGAAATCCCATAAGCTTTGTTCCTTCTGCTTCTCGTTGGAAATTTTATTTTAGTTCTCAAATCATTTACATCTGGGTATTTTGAGATATAAAAGCAAGTATTGAAGTATATAAATTTGATTTGCTGTCTTTAAAATATTATGCTTTAGGCAAATAATTTTTAGTCTTATGTGAAAAATTCCAAAGAGTTGGCATTGTAAACATTCTGATTAAAAAGTGGTATTCATATCACCAATGTTTATATCCTAAAATGCTGAGATGAAATTGTTATCAAGCCAGTATGTATTGTTATCTTTTTTTAAGCCCAATTCTGAGTCATAAATAGAATAATTAAGTACTCTAATTAATCATCTTTTAGCTGGTCATTACATTATTGACATTCTGCTTTAGAGTCTGAGTAAATGAAACCAGACCCCCAGCCCCAAGAGTGGAGTTCATTTATTGGGTGGGCGGTGGGGCAAGATCAACATTTAGGTTTGCGTGTTCTCATTTCTAACATGTTTAGCACAGTATATTATCTCCACAGTCTAACGCAGTGGTTTCAAAATCTATCTGTGCCCATTTAGGACTCACTGAGTTGGAACAGTCCAAGGTCAGCTAGAGACTCTATACTTTTGAAAAGTTTTTGGGGTGATTTTAGTGATCACAAGGTTAGAAAAGCTATCATAAGGAGTCTTGTCTAGCCTGGGTTGCAAGGGTTCGATGAGCTGGTGAATAACGTAGACAACGAAAAGAAGGATAAGGTAAGGCTTGGGAGTGACAACTTTACCACAGCTTAAGTGCTCTGGAGAGGGAGCTGTGGATTAGATAATTTGCAGTTTCATTCTCCAGCCAAAGCTTTTGGGTCTGAAAAGTGAAGAAATGATATTAGGAGTAGGTGGGAATAGTAAGTAACATACACGTGTCTACAGTATCTATAGTTTTTCATTTTCATTAGTGGACACTTAATTGAAGGACCACTTAATAGAAAGCGTGGCGGTCTAATGAGTAAGATCACTTGACACCGGTGGTTTTCCTTTCCTTTTTCCCTCAGCACTTTGTCTTTTCCACAGCCCTTTTTCTCTTCTCATGTCACATAATGGGTGAGTTAGGTTGAGTTACAGGGCATTGTCTACCTAAGAGTCTTCTAGAAGAAAACAAAAAGTAGAAGTAATCGAAGTAGTTTTATATAGCCTTTTTTATCCTTGAAAGTTACCAAATTTGAGAAGTCTTTTTTAGCATGGAGTTAATGCTGTACTTGAAATGTCCATGCAGAAACGTAATCAGGAAGGAGACTGCCCCCTGAAACAATCACAGACCTTTAGTACAGCTGGTTGTCAGAATGTGACCAGTCACTTCAAGATAGTGAGCTATGTGTGTGTGCGCCAGTGAGGGCAACAGTTCAAAATCGTCTTTATTTTTAAAGTTTTAATCGCCACGTACATTTTTCAGCTGTAGAAATCTTTCCAATTACCATAAATTGGCTCTCATGAGAAAGATCATTAGTGAAAATTTTACACAATTAAGCTTTTATTTAAAATTATGCTAGTTGTTTCTACCAAGCTTTATGATAAGTGTATTTAGCAGTAGCCCGTTTGGGTTCATGTCCTAGAAAGTACGAATATCTTAGATCAAGGGTCAGGCCGTTCCCAGCATTTCCTTCCGGCCCAGGTTCCAGCTCGCTCAGGACACCATGGCCAGTGCTGGACAGCGGTCCTCATCAGTGGTTGTAAAAGTCCTGCTAGCCACTTGGACCACGCCATCTGTCAGTCGTCACCTCAGCCCTTCTCCGCAGGCCTCTTCTGATCTATCGTGTTGTCTGGATAGAAGTTAGGTTCTGCTTTAGTCAGTGTAGCCCATGTGAGGTTGTCTTATCTCAAGTCTTGGCCATGAAATCTCCTTTACCTTGGATCATTTCTGAAAGCTTCCTGGTAATGCCTGTTGGTTCATCTCTCTCTTGAGAGTCTCCTGAGCTTTGCCCCCGAAGTTCTCATTCCTGGAACTAGTAAAAACCATTAAGAGATACTAGTGCAAACCAGTTAACAGTTGTTGATAAATAACACCCCTCCCAGAAGTTGAGGAAGCTTAAAAACAAAAGCAAATTGCCTTTTCATGTGCTTTAAATATAGGTAGTAGTGGTGGCAGTTTTACTAAATTTACCTTTTCTTTCTTGGCTTAATAAAGCTTTTGGTTTTATTTTATTACCTCTAGCTTATTATAAAATGTCATTTGCATTTTAACCTGTATGTAAGTGTTTTATACTTTCAGTAGTTTTGATTACAATATAATATGCCTTTAGAAATGATTTTTGAAACTAATCATGTAGCTGTGTTAGGCTAGAAACAAGAACTTAATGGTACCTGTTTATGGAATTTGTCCAGAAATTTCTCTAACGGTATAATTCAGATGGTGCAGCACTTATTTACACTTCTGTAAAAGAAAACAAAAATATAGATTTAGTATATAAATACATCGTTCAGAAACTGTATGGATTTCCGTATAAGAATCCTGCTGTTGTTGTGGAAAAAGATGCAGTATTTATGTAAGTATACACTTAAATAGATTACCCTGTTTTATTTATAACCTGCCTTGACCAGATTTACTGCTGGCCTGAGCTCTTTCAAAAGGCCTTGTTATTATAACTCTCTGTTGGGCATATATGTCAATGTATCTATTTATTCTTTAACTGGTTGTGATAACATAAAGCACCCCATGTGTAAATGGCACATGCTTTTAAAAGTTATCTGAATAAAATTGGGAGGTGGTAATAATTACCACCACCACACCCTCAAAAAACTATAATGGCATTTTTAAAATCAGGAAGATTAATTGTTTTTTGATAAGTATTTTAAGTAGAAATTAGTAAACCATAACTGGAGCACTATAAAAAAAGTTGATTCGTTTTTTCCGTATTTGGTCAGATTTATTTCTATAAATATGTTCCCTTTAATATTATCCTGGCTTGAATAAAAGAATGTGTAAATGCTTGAAAATTTCTTGTGTGTGTTTCTTTCCAGTCCAGCAGGGTGGGATAATGATAAGAAAATAGGAATATTACATGAAAATTTTCAAACATTAAAAGCAGAAGATAATTTTGAAGACATTATCACTAAACCACCCGTTCGAAAGGTAACAATTTTAGTTTATAGTTTTAATATTTAGGCTTTTAAACTGAGGGGGAGGTCCGTAATTTTAAAATTGTAAGGTAGAAAGATAGAGGCGTTTTTTTCCTATCAAAGGCATTTCCAAGTGTAATTTGGGTGTTGCTAATACATCATTCAAAATAAAGATCTTTTTATCAAAACATAAATCAGCTATTTAGTTACTGAGTCGTGACTTAGTCTTTGGCCTATGTGTATTAGAAAATATTAGTTCAGAGTCCATGTTCTAAAGGAAGTTGTAGGTTAGTGTAAGGGAGTGTGTGGATCTTAAACAATCTGAATAGGTAGAAGCTGTGAACTTTCCAACCTGGAGCTCAGTCGAAAGCCAAGAAAACATCACTAGAATCTTTTTAGTAGCATCTATCTGTTGAGGCAGATCTTGGATCTTCTCCACAGTCAGTCAGTGACCCAGGCTGTCCAGGAGCTCCAGTTTCTTTCACTTAGACTTGTTCTTGATTGTTCATGTCACTCTCATGCCTGCTAAATCCGGTTCCAGAAGGTACTCTCTCTTCATATGTCTTAATTTCACGTTAAGCAGTACATGGTGTTTCTGAAAAGGTGTATAAAAATGAGTGTTTGCATATAGTATTTCTCACTGGCTTTTAATTTAGACATGCTTCAAGAAAAAGTAATTTTGATTTAACATAAAATAAGAGTCGCACTTAAGAATCCAAATATTCACATCGAACATCTGTCTTCTGTTTGTGGGTAATCAGAAATAAGGAAAGCAATGTCAAATGAAAAATCAGTTGGCATGGTATTTGGTGAGGATGTCTAAAAGAAATACATCAAAAAAGCAACGGTTTTCCCCAGTCTCTCTTTTTCCAGCAAATTTGCTTTGTTTTAGTTGTCCTTACTGAGCCATTGTTCAGGCACTAGGTGCTAACTGGAAGGGTGTGATATAACTAATTAACACATGGGCCGTCTCTCAGGTGGTCAGAAGTGCTGGGAAGTAAAGCAGAGAGGGCGGGAAGAGGACTGGGGTGGGGGGCGTGCTGTCGTTAGAATGGTTAGGGAATGACTGTGGTAAGAGGGGGGAACTGTGAAGGTAGGGGGCACAGAAAGTGCGTGTGTCCTCAGGCAGGAATGTGCAAGGAGGCCAGAGAGGTGAAAAAGCCATGGTGGGGTGCGGTGGGGTGGGGGGCAGAGTGGTAGGAGATGGAAGGCAGAATTAAGGTCTTGTGGGGCCTCAGGCAGGCAGACAGGCAGGCGCAGGCGGCAGTCAGGACTTTGGATTTCATCCTGAGAGGGATGGAAAGTGCTCGGAGGGGGAGTTTAAGCAGGGGAGAGATGTAATTTGACCGAACCTTTTAAAAGGATCACTCTGGTTCCTGGGTGGAAAATAGACCAGGAACTTGCTCCTGGTTTCCCTGAATAAAAACGTAATGGCTCTCCTTTCTACTGAATACTTAGGGAAAATGTGTTGCAAATGTCCCACTTCTACTGTTTCTAGACTTGCTCATTTATGCATTGCTCGTTGCTCATTTCAGTTTGTGCATGAGAAGGAAATCATGGCAGAAGACGACCAAGTGTTTCTTATGAAGCTACAGGTATGAAATTACATCAGAACTGTTTTGCATATAATTTCTTTAAAACTACAGCAATACACCTTATGAATATCTAACCTAGAATTCTTTTGTGTTTGTCAGACCCTTTTAGCAAAGCAACCGCCAACTGCAGCTGGAAGGCCCGTGGTCAGTATTACCAGTTTTGACAAAATTATTAAAATGCAGTGCATATTGCTTGAGTTCTTTATTTCTTAATCAGATGTGTGTCTCATATGGATACACTTTGATACAAACTTGAATTCAGAATTCTTCTGGAATTTGCGAGATTTTTAAAAGATGAACTTGACTCCTTTTAAGATGCCTTAAGTTGTAAAGATCTATTTTGCAGCATTTGCCGTGTGTCAGTTACTGTGCTGAACCACTTACGTACATTATTTTGTAAATCCTCACAGCAGCCTGTGAGGCAGGAACTCCACTCGGCCCCATTTTGCAGTGGGGACGCGGGAGCTTAGGCAGACGTCGAGGCTCACCTGAGGTTACACAGCTGGTGGGCGGGGGGCACATGGGGACCGCACCTCATTGTTCAACGCAGTCGTGCTTTTCCATTGACGGGGAAGTCAGTGTGCTAATGTGTGAGGGGCCTGGTGTTTTCTGATAATGAGGACACAATCGCTAAGCATTTTCGTCAGTGGTTGGCAGTGTAAAAGTCCCAGTAGAACTGATGGGGTATGGTTGCAAAGTAATTTCTTCTTATAATAAATAATAAGGTGTGAAGTTTGGAGTTTTCAGTTTCTATAATTATGGCTTTCCTGCTCTTACGTAGGACTCCTCACCGAGAGTTCCAGGGGGCTCCCCTCGAACACCAAACAGATCAGTGTCATCCAACGTTGCCAGTGTGTCACCCATCCCTGCTGGGTCCAAAAAGATAGATCCGAACATGAAAGGTACACTTCTCTCTCTCTCAGAGAAAGCAGCACATTTTACGGTAGAAAGAGCTCTGCCGAGACTCCCCTTTTACCAAACCTATTTCCACGTCTGTGCGGAAGCCTCTAGTCTTTGTCTCTGTAGCTGTCACCCCGTAGTTAATCAGACCGAGAACCGTTTTACAGTGTCGTCTTAATATGGTGCTTCTAGGATGTAAACTTTATGAAAGCGCTGGGCTTATTTATTTAATCATTCTCCTATGGTAGGTCATTGAAGAAACTCATGTTTTTATAATAATAGGTTACTTACAATTAACATAAAGAAGAAGTGGTATGTAAAAAAAAAGAAAGAATGACGTGTGTAATCACAGAGGAGGATTAGGTAACTTTGTAATACTTGAGGCACATGTTTTTCACGAACTCCTTTCAAAGCAGAGATATATTAGCATCTAACATGTTTGTTTAAAATGCCTTTAGGTTTTTTAAAATAACATTCTAATTTTTAAGTAATTATCTTACACTTTTTTTTTTTTTAAGATTTTATTTTTATTTATTTTTAGAGAGAGGGGAAGGGAGATAGAAAGAGAGGTAGAGAAACAGCAATGTATGGTTGCCTCTCACATGGCCCTCATGGGGACCTGGCCCGCAACCCAGGCATGTGCCCTGACTGGGAATCGAACCGGGACCGCTAGGTTCCCAGCCCGCCCTCAATCCACTGCGCTATACCAGCCAGGGCTATTTTACACTTTTAAAGTTTGCCTATATTTTGTTTTATGTCTGAGTAGATTAGAGAAGTTATCCAGCCTTCAAGGAGCAAACTAGACTTGATCTTGAATTTGGGACATCCAGCTCTTACATTTTATGTCTTATTCTTCTGGGTGTGATTACAAAAATGATGATTTATAGAACAATCTAATGTTCTGATTGAAAGTGTTTGGGTTTTGTTCTACAGCTGGAGCTACAAGTGAAGGTGTCCTGGCAAATTTCTTCAATAGTTTGCTGAGTAAAAAGACTGGTTCTCCCGGAGGCCCCGGTGCCGGCGGGGGCAGCCCAGGAGCTGGGGCTGGAGGCGGAAGCAGCGGTTTACCGCCCTCTGCCAAAAAGTCAGGTATCGGTAAAAAAAAAAGTCACCTGGAGCTTTTTTTAAAACACAGCTTTATTGAAATATAATTTACATACCTTGAAGTCCACTCATTTAAAGTATACAGCTCAGTAGTGTTAATATATTTACAGAGTTATGTAAACCATTACTTTAGCTAATTTTAGAATATTTTCATCTCTCCAAAAAGAAAACTCCAACCTATTAGCAGTTACTGTCTCCCTCCCCGGGAACCACCAGTCCTAGGGAACACTAATCTGCCTTTTTGTTGTCTTTGCAAACAGTTGTTTGGGATACAGTACTGCTTTAGGCTCCGTCTGAGGTTAAAGTGGCTCCGTTTATAATTCTTCTTTTACATTAGTATACTAGATAAAGTTAATGAAACCATTGCCTATTGTTTAATGAAGAGACATTGGTATAAAAAATACTTTGACTTATATCTAAATCTTGCTTCTTTTTCTTCATTGTAGGCCAGAAGCCTGTCCTCTCAGATGTTCACGCGGAACTTGACAGAATTACCCGAAAACCGGTTACAGTCTCTCCTACAACACCGACGTCTCCTACGGAAGGAGAAGCTTCTTGAAGATACCAAATAAAGCCATTTCTTCAGTTTTCTGGGATAATGGAAACTTGCCTCTGCCTTTTCCTTCAAGAGTGGAATTAGGGAGCTGGAGTGCTTTTTCAGATGGACTAAATTTTTTTTTTTTTTTTGGTGGTTGCCCATTTTTATAAAAGGGAGCTATACAGAAGAAAAATTGCTCTTCATTATGTAGGATTGCTATTTGCATTGTCATTTTGCATAAGGAAGTAATTTTGGATTTTGAAAAACTCAAAATTTATAGATCTAAAATAAAGCCATGTGATCATATTTGAAAGGCTATTTAAAACATAGAAGGGTTTAGGGAAGGGCAGAAAATAATATGCTTTGGGCATTTGACAGACTTGGAAGTCCAAGCTTATTTTAGTTAAGACTATTAAAATCATTTTTTTTAATTATGTTTTACTGGAAAAGAGAAGATGGTTATGAGATTTTGCACCCCAACATAAATATACCACCACAAATGGAATATGCTGAGAAAAGTATCAGATAGCATTTGATACACTAGTTATTGTCTAAATTCATGATCCTGTAAGTTATCAAAATGTGATTTTGAAATATTGGCAAAGATTTGTTTCTTTAACTGAGAAGAAAAGAAAGCACACTGCCTACATATGTAAAAGAAAAATGCAGAGGTTATTAAAATGTAAAGCGGTAACAGTCTTTGGATTCGTCTATATATATATGTCATATGTTTGTATGTCATATATATATGTATATGGCTCTGCCTTAATATACCCCTTTTTTGTTTGTGAGTTTCAACTGTAATCAGTTAATAAAGTATTTATTCTCTGCATTCAGGTTCAAATAACGTGTTGCATTCTCTTATATTTAAATTTGTATTTATCAGATAATGAGTAAGATTTGTTAGTATTTTGAAATGTTTGGCTTAATAGGATTATTAAGTATTCAGATCTTTTCTTCTTTCTAAGAGATGGAGTACATGAGATTCACTAGGCTGTAAGTTTCCTTAAATTGGGAGTTTACCTTGGTCAGCACGTCTTCCCCAAGTGTCTAGATCTGCAGAATCCTGTGTCATCACTCAGCATAGATAAAAAGACAGCCTTTTATCATTTAATGGCCAGAGGCTGTTTTTAAAAGCTTGGCAAATGCACTGACACATAGCTACTCTCTCCTAGGTAAGAGTACCTGTTAGTTCCACCTTTCCAATACCTAGTTTTCAGTGCTAGTTAGATAGAATCTGCGTAAGAACAATTTCATCATCTTATTGAACTTCTGCTAAAAAACATGTACACATTTCACCTAATGAGTCATTTCAGATAATTGGAAAATGTGGTTATATACTTTAAATTGGTCTTGTTACTACTTTAAAATGCATATTCCAAAGACTTTTTTTCCAACAAAATGTTTGAGGACAATATGTTTACTATCTCACTTAATAATTTTATTAGAACCTTAAAATGTTTAGTTTTTTAATAGTATTTGGCTCCTAATAGTTGAATATAAATGCTAAACATATATGAGGTAATAATTTGTTTCAATGTGGGAAAAACTTAGGCTGTTCATGGGCATGGAAAGATTAATTTATAAAAACATCGTGTTTGGTAAGTATGAGATGAAAAATGCCATTGAGAACTCTTATTCCAGAAAGGGTCCTACAATCATGATATTGTAAAGACCAGTTTTTCTAAACTAGTACTTGATGAAATAAGTGAAGGTAATGAAGGAAAAAGTTGTAGACTATTCATCACGCTATACTTTGCTGTATCTGCTGTGTGTGCATGTTTACACCAATTCATTTTTTCTCTGTGACCTTGGAGATGTATTAGAAAATTCTTGAAATTAATTGAGTTGTTACCTGAAATAACTGTAATTGTTCACTTTATATGGGATTCGGTTTTAACTAATCTAAAACCTTGTGTTTTACCACGTTTAAGCCTAAAACCTATTTTTGCAAGGAAATTTGTTTTTAAACTTTTTATTTGTAAGCACTTTTTATTGAAGTGTACGCTCCAGGGAAGTGTCCAAGTTGCAGGTTTGAAACTGATTGAAATACCACACAGCGACCACATACAACCAAGCATCAAGATCAGAGAGACGACAGTAATGGCGCCCCCGGGGTTTTCCATGTGCCTCCTGGTCAGAACTTTCATGCACCAACTAACCACTGTCCTAATACCTTCCAAAGCTGTAGATGAGTTTTATTTCTAATCGTTATATGAATGGAACCTTGGAGTTGATACTCTTTTTGTGCCAGGCTTCTTTCCATATGACTTCTGTGGTTCTTGTGTTTTGTTGCATGTAGCAATAATTGCCCATTCTCCTTGCACCATTGCATTCCATTGTGCAAAATATACTAGAATTCATCCATTTTGTTATTGGTGGATATATAGTAGTTTTGTTATTTTATTTACTTTTTATTGAATTTATTGAGGTGACATTGGTTAATAAAATTACGTAGGCTCCAGGTATAGAATTCTACAACAAATCATCTGTATGTTGCATTGTGTGTTCACCACCCTGTGTCAAGTATGTTAGCTTTCTATTGCTGCTATATCAAATTACCAAAATTCAGTGGCTTAAAACAATGCACATTTAGGACAGAAGTACAAAATCAGTCTAACGGCTAAAGTTAAGATGTCAGCAAGACTGGTTTCTTTTGGAGGCTCCAGGGAATATCTTCCTTTTCTTTCCAGCTTCTAGAGGCTGCCTGCATTCCTTGGCTTGTGGCTCCCTTTGCATCCTTGTATCTTAAGCTCTCTGCTTCCATCATGTTGCTTCTCACCCTGACTCTGCTGCCTCCCTTGTGTCGGGATCCCTGTGATCAGATTGGGCCAACCCGAGTAATCCAGTGCACGCTCCCTTTCTTTATGTGAGCTCCTGCTTGCCTGGCTTCTGAAGAGAAACCAGATGTAAAATTTATCTTTGTTTCTCCACAGGCATTTCCCTCCACTCTTGCTTCTTTCAAGATTTTTTTATCTTTGATTTAATGAAATTTGAGTCTGATATGCCTAGGTGTCATGTTGTTATCATTATTATTTATTCTTAGTGTTCTTGGAACTTCCTGGATCTATGGTTTAGTGTTTGACATTAATTTGGGGGAAATTCTCAGTCATTATTGCTTCAAATATTCCTTCTGTTCCTTTCTTCTGGTATTCCCATTATGTATATGTTACATGCTTGTAGTTGTCCCAAAGTTTTTGGGTATTTGGTTCCTTTTTTTTTCTTTTTTGGCCTTTTTTTTGCTTTTTTGCTTTTTAGTTTTAGAAGTTTCTGTTGATGTACCCTTCAGCTCAGAATTTCTTTCCTCAGCCATGTCCGGTCAA
This sequence comes from Micronycteris hirsuta, assembly GCA_004026765.1. Classification (NCBI taxonomy): domain Eukaryota; kingdom Metazoa; phylum Chordata; class Mammalia; order Chiroptera; family Phyllostomidae; genus Micronycteris; species Micronycteris hirsuta. The sequence continues at coordinate 86,724 of PVJI01003546.1, forward strand.
GCAAATAATTAACCTATGGAAAGCATTCTAAATTTCTGTTAGTGTTTTAAAAATCTGTTATTTCTCTTATTCTTCCTTAGAATTTCTATTTCTGCTTACACTGTCCATCTGTTCTTGCATGTGGTCTCCTTTTTCTGCTAGAGCCTTTAGCATATTAATCAGTTGTTTTAAATTCATGGTTTGGTAATTCCAACATCTGCCATATATGAATCTGATTCTGATGCTTCTGTGCTGTTTTTGTTTTTTCCCTTTTGCTATGCCTTGCAATTTTCTTTTTTGAAATAGTTAATTTTATTGTATCGTTTCCATGACTATTGATCGCCCTCGTACCCTCTCCCATCTCCACCCACGTCCCTCCTCTCCTGTCATTTTCTTTTGATAGCTGGACATGCTGGAGTGGGTGAAAGGAATTCCAGTGAATAGGCCTTTAGGAATGTGTTGGGGGCAGGGGAAGCATTGTGTAGTCCTGTGATTAGGTCTCAGAGAGCCTGTGCCCCTGGGCTGTGAATTGAACTAGTGCTTCTCAGCCCCCCACCCTTTGGGGAGACAGGATAACTAGAGGGTTCTGAAGTTGGGTATTTTCCTTCCACCAAGTTGCTTAGACTCTGACAAAACCCCTATAGGTTAGGCTTTGGTGAAATGCTTTCCCTTGAGGGCAGGCCTTGTTACAACAAAATAATCTGGCCTGTTTGCATATTTCAGACTGGTTATTTCCCTCCTCCCCCTGCCAGAGGCACTGGAGGATTTTTCTCTGATCTTGGAGAACCTGGTAGAGCTCCTGGAGATAAAACAAAGTGTGGGGATCCCCCTACATGAGGTTTTGTAACCCACAGACGTGTCTACTCTGAGCATCCAGTAACATGGCGATTACAGTTCTGTTACCTACCCATGACTGTCCCCCTAAGAGGTTTCTGCTTCTATAAGTTGTGATTTTCAAGGTCTGCCTGCTTGTCTCCAATTTTTGGAACAACAGTTGGCCTTGTGAACTCAGTTTTCTGTGAGATTAAAGAAGAGTTTTTGATTTTTCAGTTTGTTTAGCTTTTTGCTTGTTAGAGTGGAAAGATGACTTCCAATCCACTTGCTGGACTGGACACTGGAAGTCTTGTTTCCCCTCTGAAAATCCCAATCACATCTGCAAAGTCCCTTTGACAAGTATAGTGACATTCAGAGGTTCCAGGAATTAGGACTTGGAGATCTTTAGGGGACCATTACTCAGTACCACAGATTGTTTGGGTGCTTTTCAGTTTTTCAGATGAGATTGGGCACATTCAGGGCGGTATAGCCATAGACAACTTTTCGGTTTTTCAATTGCTATTATGAATTGTGCTGTTATGAACACTCTCAGATGTGTCTTATGGAAGACATGTTCTCATTATTTTTGGGTATATTTGTAGACATGGATTGTGGAGTCCAAGGCTTTAGTAGATAATGACAAACAGGTTTTCTTAAGTGGTTGTAAGAGTTCTTATTCCTGGAAGAAAATAATGCATATTATGTATCTAACAAGTAAAGGTTTAGTATCCAGAATGTTACTGAAAGGAATCTGTGGGAGGACCCAGATACTGTTACCAAAACAAGCTCCCACCCTTGGGGTCTTTCTGTGCTATAGTTCTTGCTCTCCGCTAGGTGTTAGGAACTGTGGCTTTCAATGCCAGTTTGGTTAAAAGGAAAGGAACTATTTATTCAAAAGTTATACAGGTTTAGAGTAATGGTGAATGCCTCCATTAAAATCCCAGTCCTTTTAAAACACACACAAACACAGACACAGTCTTGCCTTCCCTTGCTAAACTTGGCCAGCCAGGGGTACCACATCTCAGGAAAAGAAATAGAAGTCCGTAGCTCGGCTAGACTCCCAATTCCTCCCAGTAATCTGTGCTCAGCTGGGCAGGTCTCCTGCAGTCCCCAGCACCATCCGCTGTGTTGCTAGAATCTCCAGTTCTCAATCCAGAACCACGTGGCACCTCCTCATGGCCCACCAGTGAGAATCCTTTCCCCCTTTCCTCCCTGCATGGTCTTGCATTGTCCTACATAGTCTCCCCGTTGTCTCTCCTAGTCCTGCATTGTCCCTGTCCCTAGTTCTGCATTGTCTCCGTTGTCTCTCGTCCCACTTGGCAGCCCACGTTTAGTTTAAATCCCAGCCTGGAACTTCTTCTGTAACCCATTTCCAACTCCTCCTGCAATGGCCTGCACCTGCCAGCACACTTGTAGTTTTAGCCTTTCTTGGCTGCCATAGTTAGTCGGGGCAGGCGTGGCCCTGAGCCGGAAGTAGGGTGAACCATCTCCAAGCTCTAGCACACGGGAGGTAAGGGGGGCTGCCTCCCAGCTACATCACAGGTCAAACTCACCCCCGATTCTCTAGCTAGCCTGCTATTAATATGCAAAATAACCATTTTGGCATATGGGTATGAAGCTAGCCTGCTATTAATATGCAAAGTAACTCTCAAGGGCCCTGCTCCATGTGTCTCATCTCCCAGCCAGACTTGTGGGGGTTAGGGATATCCTATATTTCCAGACACCCCAAGTTCTGGACCCCATTCCAAATCCCCCCTTTGGGAAGCCTTGGGGCCTCCCAACCTACACCCCATTTCAAGAATATATAAAGAATTACAACTCAACAGTAAGATAACCCAATGTTAATATGGGCAAAGGATTTGAATAGACATTTCTCTGAAGAAGACATACAGATGACAAGCACATGAAAAGATGCTGCATATTAGTAATTGGGAAGTGCAAGTCAAACTCACAGTGAACTACCACTTCACAGCAAGAATAAAAAATTGTTGCCCGGCTGGTGTAGCTCAGTGGATTGAGCGCGGGCTGGGAACCAGGGGGTCCCGGTTCGATTCCCAGTCGGGGCACATGCCTGGGTTGTGGGCCAGGTACCCGGTGAGGACCGTGTGAGAGGCAACCATGCATTGCTCTTTCTCTCTTCCTTCTCCTCTCTCTGAAAATAAATAAATAAAATCTTAAAAAAAAAAAAGAATAAAAAATTGTTGATGAAGTTATGGAGACGTGAGAACCCCCATGCATCGCTGGTGGGAATGTAAATGGGCGCAACCACTGTGGAACACAGGGTGGTGGTTCTCATAGGGTTAAACATCTGGCTGCCATGTGACATACCAGTAGCCAATCATGTCAGGGGATTCTGGCTGATACAAGTTTTCCAAAATTCTACCTTTTTCTGGAAAAGTCAAATGTTACCAGTGCAACAAATACTTACTATCAGTTGTATTCCTTGTACTGATGGGCTCACTTCATCCAGTTTTTGAGAAAATTCTTACCAAATACTAAGGTCTGAAAAACCCGTGGGTGTGTAAGTAATTCTTTCAAGTACACATGGAGAAAAAGGTGGTTCGTTCAGCTATGACTCAGCTGCTCTGACGCTTTTCCTCAAGACACACTGTCCTTTCTGTGCGGCAGGAGCGGCCCCTGTGTGCTTCCCATTCCTTACTCAGACCTTTAGGACGGCTGGTGCTGAATGGTTGCAACTTCATCCAGTTAATGGTTTCTACTTCTTCCTCAAGGGAATCCCTCAGTGAAAATGGCTTTATTTTCTCCCACCTAGTAGTGAAGAATACAATGACTGCAAATTCAGTTGGGGACCCCGCCATGCCGACGGTTTGACTGCGCCCACCTGGTGGACAAGGAGTATGAGAACAGTTTGTCCCTCACAGAAGCCCTGCAAAGGGCTCAAGAACCCCTGGGGGGCCTCTGATGGCACTTTGAGGACTCCTGTTGTGATCCAATAGCCAAATTAGTCATTTGACTTTGCCCCGTGTTGGCTCAGAATTCGCAACAGGGCTTTGATTCAGAAATTTCAAATGATACACAGGCTGTAGAATGTGCCTCTTTTAAGTGTTTTCTACTTGGTTTCTGTCTGTCACGTGCTCCAGCTTTACCATGGCTCTCTGGGTAGTCTCGTATTATTCTGTGTTTTATTTGTGTCAGGCTGGTCTCTCCGAGTTCTGCTCAGGGGGGAAATACTATTAAAGTAGATGATGACCACATCTGTGGCTGGTCTCCTAAAGTCTAGTATAAACTGCTCAGTAGTATTTGGACCCTGTTAACATTCAAGTAAAAGAGAATCACAATCCAGCCCTGCCTTGCAAGATACCTGAGTGTCTTAGCCACATCTTCCTCCCTTAAAATAAAGCCATGAGACTCTTAATGTGCAAGATTTGCAGTGCCAAGATGCTGTGGAAGAAGTCGAACGAGCCAGAAGAGCTGGGCTACTCCATCTACTGATAGCCTGACTGAGGAAGAGTCACTATTATTCTGCAGCCTCAATTTCGTCATCTGCATAGGGGGAAGGAACCTGGTTAGGGGCAGAGTTATAAATGAGGATAAATGAGATCGAGAATGTGGGGATGCTTTCTGACCTGTAAAGTGTTATAGAAATGTAAGTTTTCATAGCCACCGGGGAAGGAATTTAATTTACATAATTGTCTTAAATGCTAGTCCCATGAGTAAATAATCCATGCAAGCATATTTAGCTATATATGCTAAGTGATTTGTGTAATTAGACTACTTTTGAAAACCCTGCAGCCTTATTTCTACCAAAAAGTTTTATATGTAACAGTATATAATATATAATAGTTTTAAGCAACAGCTGGCTATTTGAAAGATAAAATTAGATCCATATGTGACATCAGTCGTAAAAATAAACTCCAACTGTACCAGACCTAAATGTAAAATATGAAACCTTACAAGTACTGAAAGAAAATGTGGGTAACTTCTTATGCGTATGAGTGGGGAAAGACTTTCTAATTTTAATTCAATCCACATGAAATTTTAAAAAAATTAAATTCAACTACATAAAAATAATTGGAAGAAAAAAAAAAATCCCAGAAACCAAAAAGCACCATAAGCAAAGCAAAAAAAAAAAAAAAAAGTTGAGAGAAGCCCTGACCAGTGTGGCTCAGTGGCTCCGTTGTTTGGGCGTTGTTCCTCAGAGCTCAAGGTCACTGGCTGGACTCCTGGTCAGGGCACTTGTTCAGGTTTCAGAGCACGTGCAAAAGGTGACTGATGGGTATTTCTCTCCCTTTCTTTCTTCCTCCCTTCTCTCTCTAAAAATAAAGTTTAAAGGAGTTGAGAGAAAATATTTATAACATCACAAATAAAGGCCTAATGTTCTTAATATGAAGAATTCTCAAAACAGAGGTGGGGGAGCCAAAATATCTATAGAATATAAATGACGAGGCAGCAGACACAAAGAGGCAAGTCAAAAATAATATAGAAGTGCCCTTGAACCTATGATACCTTGTTCACCTTTCCTCACAGAGGAACGGCAAATTAAAAGTACCCTGAAACATTATTTCTCCCTATTCTGATAAAAGAAATTTCAGAAATTTGATGACACACTCTTCTGGAAAGGTGATGGAGAAGTAGCTGCACTCATTCACTGCTCCTGGGAATGTTAACCAGCGCAACCTCTATCAAGAGAAATTTTCGGTATTTAACAAAACTACAACATGCAGAATCAGTAATCACATGCCCAGGAATTTACCTTAAAGGTACATATCTGAGTCTGGCTGGTGTAGCTCAGTGGACTGAGCACGGGCTAGGAACCAAAAGGTCCCGGTTCGATTCCCAGTCGGGGCACATGCCTGGGTTGCAGGCCAGGTCCCCAGTGAAGGCCAAGTGAGAGGCAACCATACATTGCTCTTTCTCTCTCCCTTCTCCTCTCTTTAAAAATAAATAAATAAAATATTAAAAAAAAAAGGGTACATATCTGACCGTAAAAAAAAACCACTCAATGATTCATTGTGGTGGTATTTGTAATGGTAAAATATTGGAAAACCTAAATGGATGTAATTTGAATAAAGTGTGGTACAGCTGTGCAATGGGGTACTATGCAATTATTTTTATTTTTAAGAAAGAAACTGATTTCTATGAACTGATACGGAGCTACTCCCAAGATAGTTATCTGTCTCTTTTCACTAAAGGAATGCAGGAAAAACAAACAAAACCTGCTAACCTGCCAAAGGAGGTTGAGCAGGAGGGAGGTAGACTGAGTGACATATCTCAAAGTATTGCCTCTTTGTTTGTTTTTATGTGCTTCTGGAACCTTTGTTAAGGTTTCACATTTTCAAAAAATAATGTTTAATTGACCACGAGGGAAAAAAATTGAAGCCTGTTTGCTTTCATTTTTACCGACACTAGGCTTTGTGTTACGGATGCCTAGTGATGGTAGGTTCCCTGTTATCCAAATACCGAACCGGGCCCCACCCTCTCCTTCCCAGGAAATCAGAAGATTCCATCTGTCTTCATCACATCCCGCACGCAAGCAATCAAACTGTTCTGGACTAAAGGAGAGCCCCGGCTGGTGGGACAACCAACTGATTATAGAAGCAAGGAGGCTAAGTGACCCCCGGTCTTCGCCCTCCTACCCCACCACCCCAAATACCACTTAGGAATGAACTCCTCCCGCCTAGTGCAGAAACCCTAGAACAAAAGGCATGATTAGCATTCCTTTGCCGTTGTGGCCCTCTGCTGGTACAAATGAAATGGGGAGATTGTCGATTTTATTTGCTTATCCTCAAGACTAGTTTAGTGGGGTGAAGAGCTTTGATAAACTCTCATCCCTGGAAAAAACTCTGATCCAAACTTCTCTTTGTTTATCTGGCGCCCTTGTCCACTCTAAGGGGTTTGGAAATGCTGACAAGGAGAACTTAAGAGTTTTCCTTTGCCCCGTGTTCTCCTGCAGTCTCTGAAGTTACAAACGAGGATGAACGAGATCAAGGATGAGGGGGTTGTTCTCTAAACTGTCAAGTGTTACAAACAGGTAAGTTTTTAAAGCCACCTGGGAAGGAATTTTAATTTTACCTTACATACCGGTAATTGAACTACTAGTATTTAAATACTAGTCCCATGAGTAAATCACTCAGGCAAGCATATTGGCGATGTGAAAAACACCCAAACCCATAGAGAGTACTTATGAATTTATTTGAGCCACATAGGCTGGGGAGCAAGATCTCAAATGCTCCAAAGAATAACAATGTGGCAGCTTCTTTTATGCACTTGAAATTAAGGAGGGATGTAATGAAGATTACCTGAAAGTGGGAGAGAGTAAGGTAGGGACTGGATTACAGAGTAACCAAGATGATGTGCTCTCTGGAGGGTCGTTATTTCAAAGGTGTGTGGACCTGGATGCACAGAAACGATGGACAGGGTTTGCATAAGGCAAAGCTAAACCTTCTACTAAAAAGTTACATGCCTGGGGCATGACCACCCACCATGACCTGCCCAGTTAGGAATTTATGATCAGATCACCCTGTGAGATTACTTTCCATAGAACCCCCCTTTTTGGGTCCGCAATACTTAGCTGCCTACTCTAAGCGTGTCAGTGTAATTAGACCACTTCTGAAAAGCTTTGTGTGCTCTTTCTCCAGCTCTCTACACACTCTAGGTCACACTGAAGTAGTGGTTCTCACACTGGGGTCCTGGACCAGCAGCACCGGCACCGCTCGTAAACTTGTTAGCGATGCAAATTCTCAGGTTCTACCCGAGATCGACTGAATCAGAAACTCTGGGGGCTGAGGCCCAGAAATCTATACTTTCACAAGCCCTCCATGGGAGTCTGATGATCACTCAACTCAGAACCACTGTACTGGAACGGGATCAGCGAACTACGGTGTCCGACCCAATGCCTGTTTCGCCGTGTCGTTGGAACATGGCTGCATGGTCGCACTTATTTCTGTGGCATTTATGGCTGCTTTCTCTCTACCACAGCAGACTCGAGCTGAGTAGTTGTGACAGAGACTGCATGGCCCCCAGAGCCTAAAATATTTCCTATCCGGCCCTTTACAGAAAAAGTTTGCCCACCTCTGGGCTCCGGCATCATTCACCAAACCCTCCTAGGGGACACTTTTGGTCTAGGGAAAGGTAATTTTATGTGACGTACTAATTTTTTTTTTAAATGAAACAATTTTTTTAAAAGATTTTTTAAAAATTTATTTATTTTAGAGAGAGGGGAAGGGAAGGAGACAGAGAGGGAGAGAAACAGCAATGTATGGTTGCCTCTCACATGGCCCCCAATGGGGACCCGACCTGCAACCCAGGCATGTGCCCTGACAGGGAATCGAACTGGGACCCTCTGGTTCCCAGCCCGCGCTCAATCCACTGAGCTACACCAGCCAGGGCGTGACTTACTATTTTTCATCAAGTTGTGCCGAGTCTGTAAGTTAGGTGTCAGTTATGAAAGGTTGATAAGTTAAAAATTATTTTTGTCTGATAATGATGAAAATTATTCTCCTCTGCTAGGGTTTATCACAAACGCAAACATCTTATTGTCCTATAGAATGTTAGCCAGTTTTGGATCTAACCTAGCAATTGTATACCTTTTGATCTTTTCCTTTCATTATCTCTCTCTCTTTCTCTCTCTCTCTCTCACACACACACACACACACACACACACACCCATGGTCTCATATCCTCCTCTGACCCAGTTTTACATTCTTCTGGTTACTAATGAGTTAAACAAATCTTTGAAACATGCTCACTCTGTACTGGTACGAGGCTCATCTTTGAACTTCTTGAAATGTATGCTTTGACACTGATGACAGTTAATTCTTCCTGTATTCGCTGTCTCCTTTATCCTTCTTCCATCTCCTGGGCGTGAAACTGTGCACCTGTTCTGATTCCTTGCTTACTCTTCAAGCAAATCAGTCTCCAAATCTCACTGGTTTTACCTCCCACAGCTTCTTTTGGAGCTGTCTGTTTCCTTGACTAATGCCAGAGTATAAGTCCCTATTTCCCCTTTCCTGAATTGTTACAACAGCACCTACCTGGGTCTTTGTAATCAATTACCACAGAGGCTGCTGGAAAAATACCCCAAGGAAGACCTCAGGCCATTTCACTTCCCTATACAAAGCCTTTTTTGTGGTTCCTCACTGTTCAGCAACAAGGGAAAGCCCAGGTCCTTAGCCTGATTTTTCAGCCTTCTTGCATTTGACCCCAAGCTTATCTTCCCTATTTGTCCTTAATAATAACCTCCATCATCTGGGCCTATGTGCACTCTCTCCTCGCCTTCCTTTGTATTGCCCCTCTGTCTGTGATACCCTCTTTCCTGTTTCCGCAGGTCCAGACCCAAGTATTCCTCAACGCCCAGATAGAAGCTCTCCCCCACCCCATGCTGATCCTTTTATCCTAAGTCCTATCTCTCTGCTGTAAATTCCCAACTCATTTAATTTGTATCTCTCTTCTGGCACATATCGCTTTTTATTTTGTGACATGGTCCTTTATGGACTTTTCTGTGGTCCCATTGTAAGACAGCCTCAGGATCCAACTTGTGTCCACATTGTTACCCATCTGTGCTAAGATTGGTAAGAGCCAGGGAAATTTTGGGGTAGGAGCTGCTGGAAAATGAAAATCTCAACCAAAAAAGTATCAAATTATTATTATTTTTTTAAATTTTATTTATTTTTAGAGAGAGGGGAAGGGAAGGAGAAAGAGAGGGAGAGAAACATCAATGTGTGGTTGCCTCTTACATGCCTCCCCACTGGGGACCTGGCCTGCTACCCAGGCATGTGCCCCGACGGGGAATCGAACCTACGACCCTTTGGTTCACAGCTCATGCTCAATCCTCTGAGCTACACCAGCCAGGACACCAAATTATTTTTCGAATGTATAAAATTTCATAAACATATATTTCCCCAAACTGTCTTTTTGTGACTATTTCCTTTCCCTCATTTGAAAATATTAACTATTTAATATTGAAGGAGGAAAATGAATATTTTTCAAAATTTAAATGATTCCTCCTTTCTTCTGTTTGGTGTATCTTTTCTCCATAAGTAAGATTTCACATTTGAATGTGGCAAGTCCCAGCATTTAATTATTCAGTGTTGATTATTCATTAATGAAGATGATAGTTTTCTGTGTGGACACACCCATCAAAAGGGCTCTCTGATACAACTGTTTCCCCATGTAGTCCTAAAATCTTTATTTCGTCTTTTAATTTATTAAGAAAACACAAGCGACACATACATTTTTTTGAACTGGCATGGATATTAGTGTCTAAATTTTGGGTACCCCAAATCAATCAAGGCAAGGGAAGTCATGGCACATCTGCTGCCTTATATCTAATGGCTTTCATTCCCATCACATTCTATAATACAGTGTTTCTCTATATGAATGGATTTCTCACCAGTATCATCCGGAGAGCTTGTTATAGAAGTATATTCTGGAGCCCTACCCAAACTCAGACTCTTTGGAGCTGGATTTCTATGAATCTTTATTTTTTATTTAAACTCCCAGATGATTTTTATGCACCCTGAAGTGTGTGAGTCACAGATTAAATTCTTATCCTCTTCTAAATTCAAACAAAAGCAGAAATCCCTATAGAATTGCCCAAGTGCACCTTAAACAAACCAAGAGGGTTGAGAGATTTTGTTCATCTTCTCTCCTGACTCAGAGTGTCCTTTTTCTTTATAACTTTACCTCAATGTTTTATTCTGAAAGTGTTCGAACACACAGAAAAGTTGAAATAATTGTACAGTGGACACTCATATACCAGTAACAGGTTAGTTACTGCAGTTGCTTTACCACAAGTCTATCCTTCTATCTACCTCTCTATTTATCAACTCATCTCATTTCTTTTGGATAAATTCCTAAGTAAATTTCAGATATCAGTAGTGTTTATTTGGGATGGTGGTGACTTGAAGAATAACAGGACAGTGAATCCCTTGCAATCCTGGTGAGAATACAAGTGGCCTCATTTTATTGGACAGAGTTGGTGGCTGCTTGGCCTTGGCAGCACATTTAGAATGGTCTTTAATCAAACACAGAAGAATAGTTTTGACTAGCTGTAGACAACAGGCTGATGTCTCAGGGACCAGCCAAGTCCCGCAAAGTAGTATCTACTTGTCTCCATTCATCTGAATGAGAGCTTTTGTTTTGCTTCTGGAGGAAGAAAGGGAGGTTTGGGAGAGAAGATAAATGTGGAAGCAGGTGGAAGCAGTAACCCCTCCCCTCTTCCACAGGTTTTGAGTCCCTAATGGAGAGATGGGTTAGAAGCTAAGGTTTGCTGGTTTAGTAATTAGCAGCAAAAGAGTTCAAGTCAGACTTCCTAGGCTTGCATTCCAGCTGCCTCTGGCTGTTTGACCTGCGATACAATCCTCATCCTCTTGGCCTCAGTTTATTCATCTGCAAAATAAAAATAATGCTAGTACCTACATTATATTGTTGTGGAGAAAATATGTGTGCCTGACATGTAATGCAATCAAATTCAGTTGCTAATATATAATTACATTCCTTGATGAGATTCCACAAGTTCACACAAAATTAACATGCGACTGTAGCTGCTGAACAAGAAAGAGACGAGTAAACTAAATGAGGTTGATAAGTAAAACTGAGAGATGCAAAAGGCAGCAAGCCTCAAAGTCCTTCCAGACAACCCATTGCACTTAAAACGAAATTTAATTTCTTCCCTTGCCCTGTGAGGCCCCTATATTATCTGGCCTCTGCCTGCACCTCCAATCTCAACTCTTCTTCTTCTCCCCCCTTGCTTAGCCCTGGTTACACCAGTCTGGTTTCAGAATGAGCCAAGCTCATTCGATTCTCAGGACATGTGTACTTTCTGTTCCTTTACATGAAAGTCTCTCCGCAGATATTTACAATGCGTGTGATGTGGTGGGAAAGGCCTACGGGGGACAGGCGGCGGGGCGAGGAAGGGGCGGGGCCAGAGCGGGGCGGGGCTAGAGCGGGGGCGGGGCAGGGCGGAGTCCGCCGGATGTCAAGGCGGAGGCCCAGGAAGTGACGGCCCAGCCAGTGGACTTCTGGAGTCTGCGAGGGCCGCACTGCCACCGCTGCGGTCGCTGCGTTCCCGGGCCCTGGGAGATGGAGAACGGAGCCGTGTACAGCCCCACCACGGAGGAGGATCCGGGCCCTGCCAGGGGCGCCAGGAGCCGCCTCGCCGCCTACTTCAACCTGGGCCGCCTCAAGTTGCCTCAGCGCGTGTTGAAACTCCTGCAGCTGGTGAGTCCGTGGCCATGGCGGGCGAGCCGGGCCGGGGAGGGGGTCCGGTCCCCGGGACGGCGGCCCGTGGGCTTGGGAGGCTGCCGAGCCACCTCTCTTCAACGTGGTTGTTCAGGAAGCGGTCGTTTCCTTCCCTCTTCGGTAAGAAGGGGGCGTTACCCTCCGGCTCCCCACCCCCTCCCTCCGGGCGGCCCCTCGCCCCTGGATCTCCTTCTGGCCGGGACCCAGACGCGGTGGGAGGCCCCCGAGCCTGTTCGGTGGATTCCGGGAAATGCGTCGGAGCGGACCCGAGCGAGACGCTTAGACTCATTCCATTGACTCTTCTGTGGCCACCTTCGTTTCTTTTCCCAGCTATTATTACTCCGCATTATCTCTCACAGTTCCTGTATTTAGACTACAAAGTACTTTTTTGTTTATCTTTCTCTGGCTCCTGCGGTTTTCCTGGCGCGAGTCCTTGGGGGCAGTTTAATTTGGTGGGCAAAGGCTTCCGATGCCACGCGCTGGCACGGAGATGCGTGCGTTCAATACATTGTCTCCCAAGAGTTTTATGTCGATTGGAAAAGAACTGTTCCCGAACGGGCAACATGTGTGTCCGAAGCGCAAAATCAGAAGGACCTCTTTTTTGTGTTTGAGTGCTGGTGGCGAACCTAGGGCACGGTATTTTGAATTTCACCGAATTTTAGTTTACTGTAGGCAGTGAAGGTACCTTTCACCTGTTGGTGAAAATATCAGAACATCTTTGAGATTGAAATTTTAATTCTCAAATTGTTTGCACACATACTGAGCTCTTAGATTCTGCTTTAACCAATGATGAGCAGCATTTTCTGCAAGGCGAAAAAGAAGAGTGCTTGGAGTAAGTTTACGGGTTGGTTTGTTCTTTAAACCATCCCAAGTGAAAATAACCAATTCGTTTCTTTGGGAAGAAGTTAAATGAATGGAACTCAGATAACCAGAGCTTATATTCTTAGAACTGAGATGACCTACTTTTATCGAATTACAAAAAAAATAGCAGTCAGGAAACTGGCACTACTTTAAAGTCACCAAAATCGCATCTGGGAATAATTGGGAAATCACTTGGAGGCAAGTGACAATATGGCCTGTGGATCTTGAGATTCTGGCTCTGTCTGTCTCTCCAGCCTTTTTTTAGGTAGTTCCACATTTTAGTTTCTTGGCAGGAGGGGTTCCCGGTCTCTTTCTTTGCATCAGCTTTTCCTTCTACCCAGGAGTGATTCCTTCTGTGCTTCCTCTTGTTAGTGCTGTGCTCGCATGACTTGTAGATTTCAGCTGTTTCTCTGCAGTGGAGCTAAAATGCTTCTACTTGAATAGAGAACTCTTTAGAATGGAAAAGAATATTAATCTAAAGCATTATTCCTGCTTAAAAAACATCGTCAATATTCATCTGTTGACCATTAAATCTCTTTTCAGTTGCCTGTATTTTTCTTCCTAGTTAGACATAGCAAAGCTCAAGTAAAATTTTTCCTTACCTTATTTATAGTTCAATAAACTATAGTTGTGTATCTTCAGAATAGAATACAACTAGAAATTTTGGAAGTAGACTTTACTTGGGCTTACAGAAGAGGGGAAGGTGAATTTGCCTTGTGAAGATTGTTAGTTAGACTATTGGTCCTGCTTGTTCTCCGTCATCCATAAGGAGAAAGAGGGGAAGGATAAAAACTGATGTCTCTTTTGAAATTTATTTATTTGTTTATGGGGAACTTGTTATAAGAATGCTTTCTTTAATATATATTTTAAATTTTTTTCTTAGTTACTGCCTTTCATTTTGATGGTTGTCTTTTTGTTCCTGCTTTGTTTTAATAATGTCTTACCCCTTCCCAACTGTATATTACGGGGGTTACCCAGAAAGTCCCAAGTAAATTAAAACTGTCATCCCGCCTGGGGCAACAGGCAGTTTTCTTTGCCTGAACTCAAATTCTGCCTTTAGGATGTTTTACTTTAGATGACTTATTTTTAAAAATTAAGTAGAATTTCAGAGCTCCAGTAAGGAAACTGTAATCAGAAGAGGAGGTATTTTAACAAGGGACCTACAAGTCCTATGACGTTTTATTCAAAATGTAGTGCGTTTCTGTGTTTGGGTATGTTATTCTGAACCCATACCTCTTTACAGATTCTCAAAGACCCCAAGGAGAAAGGAACTTTGCTCTAAAAAGCCAGAGACTGTGTACTTCGGAAATCCTTAGATTAGAGTCCTAGGAAGTTGAATTGGATTTCCTCCGAGAGTCTCTCCAAGATTTTTACTATGTCCGAGGCTCTGTGGGGTGTGTTGGTACAGAACCGAATACCAAATGGGCTGGAGAGTGCAGCCTGCAAACATGAAAGGCGGGGTTGGAGATAGGAGAGTGTAACTGTCTGTTGAGTTTCATGTACGCAACTCTTGAGTTGGAGTTGTGTAGTTGTGTCTACCATTCAGGTATGACTTTAACTTTGTTAAAGGCTTGTTCAAAACCTAAGCATCCTCTATCTACCACCTACCCTTCCAGAGCTGAAGAACTAAAGGTTCAGCTAGGAATTCATGTCAGGAGTTATTGAAGTCCTAAATTTATGCATTCAGTTTATTGTCAGTTTATTCTATCCTTAGATGGCGCTTGAGGCCCATGTATTTTATTTTATGAGGGTTTTTTTGTTATTGTTATTTTTGAGGGAATTTGTTTTTGTTTTAAGGGGTGAACTGGCATTTGGCAACCTAATTCTTTGCTAGAAAGCTGGTGCAGTGATCTAAACATGAGTAATATTCTCTGCAACAAGCTGACATTGTGTTTATGGTACCAGTTGAATGTCCCGGTGGCTGCACAGTACTATGATTATGATAACTCTTCAAACAATCAGTTAGATTTGGAATTCACCAGAAATTTAAATTTATTAAATTATAAATAATGTTACTCTGTAAGTGCCAAGAGACAAATCACTGAGAAGCAATTTATCTTATATTGGTGTTCCTTTCATGACTTAAATGTGAAAGTTGATATGTACTAAATTAAAATGCTCTGTTTTTACCTTGAGGAATATCCATAATGTCAGCAAATTTTATCTTTGAACCTTTGTGAGAGTAAATGTTTGCTTTAAGGCAAGGGAAACGTGGCCTAACTTCAGGCTGACGGATTTGTTTACTTGAACTGTGTATGACTACAAGTTAATTAATTCACAAATTCATATAATTTTGTAGATGCGGTTTTATAATTAATGGCAAACATTAAAAAGCTATTTTTATAAGAATTTTTTTCATAATAGACTTCAGTGCAAATGATGGAGAATTAGTATTTAATACAAGGACTGTTAATTTTGAAGAAGACTTGAAGTTTCAGAAAAGGTAATGAAATTGAAATAGAGAGAGAAAGACACAGGGTAGTAATTATCTGAATGTTGAAATCATTAGAACTGTGAGTAAGACCGTCTTTTAGTCACGAAGACTTCCCAGATGTGTTGACCCTAGCAAATTGCTTTTAATATATGTTTTAACAGCAAAAGGGGAAATGCACAAAACTACAGTTGTAACCTCAAAACCCCAGTTCTATAGGGGAAACCTACACAAACGTACAAGGTCGTAAAATGAACTTAACAAACAGTGTTTTCTGGGGGGAACAAGTACAGAGAGAGAGAGTCAGGGAACCTGGGCTCTTGTTGGTACCTGGCTAACTGGGGACTTGCCTGCCAGAGATTGAGTCCATCGTTTGTAAACACGGAAGTGGGAGACTATATGCTCTCCAAAGGCCTCCCGACTCCAAGAGTTTGATTCCTTTAATTATATTTGGGTGAAATGTTATGTGATTAGAAGGAACCACGTTGGTGTCCTGTTGTTAGGTAGTTATCTTCATACTCAGTAAGCAATACTTCATGTCATGTCTTCATGCATTGAGAATAAATCTGTTCACCAGATAATAATAATCGAGTCTTTTAACTTACGGGTTACATTCACCATTATTTCCTTATTTGATTCAGCGACCTTATCTCTTTTTTCCTGTCCTTAACTACTTTGGTAGTTAGTGCTGGTGACTACCCATTTCTTGAAATTCTTCCTTCCCTTAACTTTCATATTTTTTCTTTTTTTAATAAAAAAATTGTCTGCCTACAAAAAAAATCAACTAAAAATATTATTAAAATAAAAGAAGTCACACTACACCCTTCACACTCTCACATACCCTCCTGCATCGCTGTTCAACAGTTTGGAGTATGTTTACTTGCTTTTCAAAAGAGTTTTCCTAAGAAGTGTTAAACTTGTGACTTGCCTGTCTGGTGTTCCTTATTCTTTCCCTTGTATTCTTGAGCTGTGATGTTCCTTCAGGCCCCACCCAGTCCTCTGTTCCTTTTTTCTTCTGCCCAAGTAAACCAGGCAGGCAGTCCCTGCTGTCTCCATCTAGTCCAGACTCCCTGGCGGGACTTTCAAGTAGCCACACCCAACACCTTAGACATTTTTCTGTCCCTCCCCATCCAGTTTGGTCAGTTGCCTTGTTATCCCTTCGGGGCTTCCCATGCAAATTCTTGCCTTCACGGCCAGTTCTCGTTCATCTCCCTCCTTGGTGTGTCCTCTGCCTCCCCAGACCCTGTGTGGCTCTTGGCTCTGGTCTGAGTCTCGCTTTTCTGCCCATCCTTCTCCAGCTACTCTTAGTCCAGGTGGATCTGAACATTTTCCTGAGATCTCCTGGACTTAGAGCTAATGAATGCTCAACTATGAGGTACAAAATAATTGTGTTCTTACTGCTTTTTGTACATTGGTCTTATCACTCTGTCATTACATGTTCCTATGCATATTATAATGCTGCAGGCATAATACCCAGATATACTTCATTATTTATTTATTTTTTATCGAGGTATAATTGAAATATAACATACTAGTTTAAGGCATACAACATAGTGATTCATTATTTGAACATGTTGTGAAATGATCGTTTTATTTCATACTACAGACTTTTCAGTGCTATGGGAGATTATGAAGGAAGTTTAATAGCATCAGAGACGGCGAGTCAGGAGAACATTTCATGCTGCATATAGCTTCTAGTGCTAATTTCTTGGTCTTTAACTGGGAATACGAACTAGTAAATACCCCAATTTGCTATTATACCCCTTCAGTCTTTTAGGATGCCCATGCAGAACCCGCCTCTTAATACTGCTCTGAGACTTAAAGTTAGTAAGAATGATTCCTGTTAATAAGTTTGGAGCAGGACTTTTAATGACTTGACATTGATTGCTTCTGGCCAAGCTGGATCCTTCCCTTTTCTTACTGAGAATGGATAAACAGTCTGTATTTTTACTAGAGATAAGACATTTTTTGTTATATAGCCTACACAGATGAGTGTTCCTGATAATCTAATTGTTGTAATAAGAATGCTTCAACCCCAATTAGAGTTTTAGGCTGATGTCTTCTCATAGTTAATTGACTTTTATACAACAGGTACATTTTGCAAACTTCTCATAGAAATGCTCCTAAAACTCCTAAGATAGAGGCTACTAGAGGTGAGAGTAAGGCAAATGGAATATTAGGCAGTACTTTATTATACTGTAGTTCTGTAAAGACTCACCCTGGAATAATTATAGGAGACTAAGAAAGTATCTTTACTCAGTGCCTTCGGGAATTTGTCTTGGTGTGTCATTTTATATTCCATGGTTTAATGATTGGGAATGCCTCACCTAATGTCTGTCTGAAGGCAGTTGTTCAGAACATACGGGACAATTTTATAATTTACTTTAGGAAATCATAGCAGTAGGATCTATTTTCATGCTTATATAGATTCTTTTCAGTTGTAGGGATATATGAATCTTGTATTGTTTAGTAGAAGGGAGAATAACCTTAGAGGCTTGGATACCAATTTAGATTTGATCTTTTCTTGCAAACCTTTTATTTTGAAGTGATTATAGATTCACAGGAGCTTGGGAAAAAATGTACAGGGAGGTCCTGTATGCACTCACATGTGTGCACGTGTGTGGATGTGTGCTACTACTGTATGCAGTTTTATCACATGTGTAGCTTCCTAGAAGCACTGCCACAGTCAAGATCCAGAACTGTTCCATCACCACAGGGTTCCTTGTGCTTCTGGTTTGTAGCCACGCGGTTTCTCTCTTCCCTGGCACCACTAATTTGTTCTCCACCGCTATATTTTTTTTTTTTGAGGGATGCTATATAAATAGAATTATGCAGTCTGTAACCTTTTGAGATTGGATTTTCTTTTACTTTGTATAATTCTCTGGAGATTCATCCAGGTGTTGCATAAGTTGAGTTTGTTCCTTTTTATTGCTAAGTAGTATTCCATGGTATAGTGTACCTACCACAGTTTGCTCAACCATTGATGGACATCTGGATTGTTTCCACTTTGGGACTATTATGAATGAAATTGTTATGAGCATTCGTGTACTGATTTTTGCATGGACTTAAGTTTTCATTTCTCTTGGTTGGATGCAGAATGCAGAAATATAGTTGCTGGGTTCATGGCAGTTGTGTGCTTAGTTCTTAAGGAAACAGCTAAACTGGCCTTGACTGCTGTGGCTGAGTAGATTGGGCATTGTCCTGCAAACTGAAAGGTTCCATTCCCAGTCAGGGCACATACCTGGGTTGTGGGCCAGGTCCCTGGTTGTGGGTGTGTGAGAGGCAGCTGATCAATGTTTCTCTCACACATTGATGTTTTTCTCCCTCCCTTTCACTCTCTCTAAAAGTAAATAAGTAAAATCTTAGGAAGGAAGGGAGAGAGGGAGGGGGGAAAGAGGGAGGAAAGGGAGGGAGGGAGGGAGGGAGACACTGCTAAACTATTTTCAGAGTGACTGTATCATGACCATTTTGTGTGAAAATGTTTTGTAGGATAAGATTTTTATTATATACTGTGAAATGTATCTGTTGATTTTGGTAGAAATTTTGTTGCCCTTAATGTATCTGGTTGCTTCTACTGGCCTGACTTGGGTGAGATGGCATTTCCCTATGTAGGCATCTACTTGGGTCATCAGTTATTTTGATTGTTTTAACACTCAGAAGGAAACTCCCTCAGTTTCCACAAAGCCCACACAAACTGCCCAAGTGAAACTCTTCACTTTCTTCCCTCTTGTTTCTGGAGAAGAGTTAGCCCCAAACCCGAGCTCCGAATCCCACCTTCAGAGAACCTCTTTTCTTCCTGTCCTTAGACACACCCACCTTACTGGTTTCTGCCTAAGCGTTTAAACACACCCAGTTCTTTCCCATCTAGAAATTCCCTTTCCTTTGACCTCCTCCACGACTACCCTAGCTGGCCACTCTTCTGAAACCACACTTTCTGCCTCTGCTGTCTCCATTCTACTGCCTTGTCTTCCCCTTACTTCCCGACGTGCGGTGCTGTGATCTAAGCTTCCCTGTATGACGACCCTGAGATTGTCTTGCTGATGTCATCAACAGCTGTCCTGCAGTTTAGGCTAATGTAAGTGTTTCAGTTTTGTTCTTACCTGACTACTAAGTAGCATTCAGCATTCTGGATCCCTTTCTCTTTGTAGAAATACTTTTTTCTTGATCTGCTGCCCCTTGGACTATTGCTCTTGATTGTCCTTTGCGGGTGTCTACCCCTCTGCATATCCCTTAAATCTTGGGGTTCTTCAGAGTTTTGCACAAGGCCAGCTTTGCTCGTTCTGGGTGATCTTGCTGGCTGGCTCCCACTCTGTCTCCACCTGAGACTTCCCGCCTGAGCTCCAGGCCCGCATGTGCATTCGCCTCCTGCACATCTCCAGCTGGCTCTCCCCCAGCCTCTCAGACACAGCGTAGGTGAGACTGAATTTCTTCTCTTCCCAACACCCTTGCCTCTTAAAAAGAAAAACAAAACAAAACTCTTCTTTCTGCAGCGAAGTGTCAGTATGTTAATGCCACATATACAGCGGTGGGAGCAGTGTGAAAACCCACTTCCATTTGCCTTGCTGAATCCACCAGAGCTGACCGTTCTCTGTTCAGCAGAAAATCATTCTGACCTGCGCCTGTCCATCACGGACAGCCGTGGCCGGCCGGCCCCTCTATGGCACTCTTCACTCCCCACCTCCCCCATCAGTTGACTTGTGTTAGTCCTATACTGGTTTATATGAATTATGCTTTTTATGGCCAGGCATTTAATGAAATATTACGCAAACTAAAGTTGAGTGTGAAAAGGAACTGCTTCTATGAAAACTAAATTGAATGCTTTGGAAAGATTGAAAAATAAGTTACTAAAATACTTGCTGTAGAATTAAGAGCAAGGCATCTGTGAAAGGCTGGTAAAACTAGTCCAACTCTAGAAGGAGTCTGTACTCCGATAATCAGCGTCCAAGATCTTGCCCCACTTCCAATAACATCAGTCTGGAAGTGGTGGTCATAAGTGAGGGAAGTGATTAATGCACAAAAGCTGATGTGGAATTCCATCTTGGTAGGCCCATGCTCAAAGACAAGGCCCACCTGAAATGATGAGTGAATAAACAGGCCATTTTGTATTAGGTTAAAATGTTTCATTATGTATGTATTGTCTTGTTTCCTACTCTGTTGGTATTCATCCTCTCTAGTAAGGGCTTCCACTGCATTTTTCAGTGATTACCCACTCTCTCCATGACTATGGCTAGCTGCCGTGGGCACTCTCTTTTCCCTGATTCATACATCAGCTTCCCGGTTAGATGTCTGCTCCAAGTTTTGCCCTTCCTCCAGTCCCATCTCCATATTGTAGCTAGTGAGCACTACTAAAAGCATGAACTCGATCATGTTACCCTTTGCTGTCAAACCCTTAAAATCCAGAGTCCTTAAACTAGTTAAAGAGGACGTTGAGATCTGACCTCGGCTTACCTCTGTAGTCTCATCTCATCATTTTTGTGCTGCTGTCCCCTTCCTTCAAACGAGACGCTTTAGCCATGGTGACTTGGCTCGCTCTCCCAGTTCAGTGGTGGGTGGTGGGATATGTGTGTGCACACTGAGTAGGAGGGCGCCATGCTCCCCCACCTCTGGGTCTTCGTGTGTGCTGCTTCTCTGCCTGGAACTTCGTTTGCTGACTTTAGCCCCCCCAGACTGACTCTGCTGTCCTCCAGGAAGCCTTTCCTGACCCCCCCAAGTTCAGTGGCTCTTCAGTAAGCTTTCATAACAACACCCAATATTTACTCTGTTCCATAGTACATGGTGAGTGACTAACTGTTCGTGTACCTATCTTCCCTTCAAAGCAACCAGACTGTAAGTTCTTTGTAGATCAGCCGTTCAGTAAGTTTGTTTGCCATAGTCTAGTCCCCACTTCATAAATATTTGAGTGAACAGATGGTGTTTTCGGAAAACTGTAGGTTTCTCTGGAAAATCACTGAAGTAAAATGTTTTGTTTCTTTTGTAGTCGCTGTCTCTGCTGGCCTTTATCTGTGAAGAGGTTGTGTCGCAGTGCACCTTGTGTGGGGGACTTTACTTCTTTGAACTTGTAAGCAGCAGTGCCTTTCTTCTGAGTCTCCTTTTGCTGATAGTGTACTGCACTCCAGTTTATGACAGAGTAGACGCTGGAAAAATCAAGTTATCGGTAAGCATGAAAAAATATTATCCTTATATTAAGAACATAGAGATTTTGGAATCTTGTATTGTTTTATTATTCAAAGTAGTAACGCTTTCAAAAACTCAGTAACACGAGAAAAGTTGTTCCAGTTCTGCCTTTAAGAAACTCAGTTTTCCCCGCCAAATGGCAAGATAGAAGGGGAAAGTGAAATTAGAATGAAAGTGGTAACACTGCCCACATTGCACAGCAACTGGTAGTTTAATCTAATTCACATTAGACATTTATAAAAACTAAGAGTTTGTCACTTTTGATTTCTCACATTTTAGAGTGTCACTCATTGGTTCTGCAGTTTTTCACTGTGTGCCTATTATATGTCAGGCACGATGCTAGACCCTAGAGATGGAGTAATGAACTAATGTGCTGTATTTCTGGAGCTTATAAATAAAATGGCACATAATCCTACTTATTTTGTTTTGATTTCATTATGAAAAAAAGTTGTCTGTAAGTGAATTAAGAAGGCATTTATTAAAAGACAGCCTGCTGAACCTGTGTTTTTATTTTACATAAGGATTTGTGAAATGACAGGTGAGCTTGTTCATATAGGTGCTGTGTTTAAGGAAGAAAGAATTGGGTAGTTTACTTCTTCAATAGCATTTGAATTATCAGTAGTGGTTTGTGAAGAATAACTATGTGTCGATTGACTTGTGAAAGAATTCACATCTCTGAGGGAAACAGTAAAAATTAGGATACATTTTTAACTATTTAGGACAAGAAATACTAGGATAAATACAAAGCAGTAAGATTATGTTTTCATTTAAATTAATGAGAAGGGGACTTCCGGCCAAGATGGAGGCGTAGTTAGACACACCTTGCCTCCTCGCACAACCAAAAGAAGGACAGCAATAATTTAAAAACAAAAAACAACCAGAACTGACAGAAAATCAAACTGTACGGAAGTCTGACAACCAAGGAGTTAAAGAGACACAGTCATCCAGACCAGTAGGAGGGGCGGAGCCGGGCAGAGGGCTCGAGGCTGAGGCTGGTGGACGGGCCATCCTGCGTTTGTGTGCAGATAAACCGGGAGGAAAAGCTAGGGAGCAAAACAGACCGTGCAGCCCAGGGTCCCAGTGTGGGGAAATAAAACCTCAAACCTCTGAGTGAAAACACTGGTGGGGGTTGAGGCGGCAGCGGGAGGAACTCCCAGCCTCATAGGAGAGTTCACTGGAGAGACCCACAGGGTCCTAGAACGTACACAATCCCACCCACCTGTGTGGGACTCAGTACTAGAAGGGCCCAATCTGCTTGTGGGTAGCGGAGGAAGTGACTGAAAGCTGGCAGAGAACAGAGCAAGTGCCACTGTTCCCTTTCAGACCCTTCCCCACAGACAGCGTCACAACACAACCACGTAGGTTGCCCCGCCCTGGTGAACACCTAAGGTTCCGCCCCTTAAAGTAACAGGCACGCCGAGACAAAAAAAAATGGCCTAAATGAAAGAGCAGATCAAAGCCTCAGAAAAAATACAACTAAACCATGAAGAGATAGCCAACCTATCAGATGCACAGTTCAAAACACTGGTAATCAGGCTGCTCAAAGAATTGGTTGAATTTGGTCGCAAATTAGATGGAAAAATGAAGGCTACACTAAGTGAAATAAAGGAAAATGTACAGGGAACCAATAGTGATGGGAAGGAAACTGGGACTCAAATCAATGGTGTGGACCAGAAGAAAGAAAGAAACATTCAGCCAGAAAAGAATGAAACTGCAAGAATTCAAAAAAGTAAGGAGAGGCTGAGGAACCTCCAGGATATCTTTAAATGTTCCAACATCCAAATTATAGGGGTACTAGAAGGAGAAGAGGAAGAACAACAAATTGAAAACTTACTAGAACAAATAATGGAGGAGAACTTCCCCAATCTGGCAAAGGAAATAAACTTCCAGGAAGTCCAGGAAGCTCAGAGAGTCCCAAAGAAGTTGGACCCAAAGAGGAACACACCAAGGCACATCATAATTACATTACTCAAGATTAAAA
The DNA here is from genome assembly GCA_004026765.1 of Micronycteris hirsuta. NCBI lineage: Eukaryota > Metazoa > Chordata > Mammalia > Chiroptera > Phyllostomidae > Micronycteris > Micronycteris hirsuta. The sequence continues at coordinate 110,165 of PVJI01003546.1, forward strand.
ATAAGGAATCTTAGAAGCAGCAAGAGAAAAGGGGACAGTTACCTACAAAGGAGTTCCCATAAGACTGTTAGCTGATTTCTCAAAAGAGATCTTACAGGCAAGAAGGGGCTGGAAAGAAGTATTCCAAGTCATGAAAGGCAAGGACCTACATCCAAGAATACTCCATCCAGCAAAGCTATCATGTAGAATGGAAGGACAGATAAAGTGCTTCTCAGATAAGGTCAAGTTCAAGGAGTTCATCATCACCCTGCCTTTATTATATGAAATGTTAAAGGGATTTATATAAGACATGGAGGGTTATCAACAGGGGAGTAGGAGGGGAAGAGAGGGGGGAAAAGGTACAGAGAATAAGTAGCATAAATGGTAGGTAGAAAACAGACAGGGGGAGGTTAAGAATAGTATAGGAAATGTAGAAGCCAAAGAACTTATGTTATGACCCATGGACAAAAACTAAAGGGCAGGGAATGGGGGGTGCGGTGTGGGGTGGAGGGGAATACGGGGGGGGGGGAATGGGACAACTGTAATAGCATAATCAATAAAATATATTTTAAAAAAATAAATGAGAAGGAAGCATTGAATCACACACTGATTATACTACCTTAAGATATTTACTTTTTCCATATACCTTTTTATACTTCTTAAATTTGGGGCCATAGGAATCTATTATCTTCTTATAAAATAATTATTTCAGATTAAAAAAATTTTTTTATAGTCAATATGAAAGAGTTAAAAAAATGACTTTGAGAAACAGATAGAATCTGAATCAGATCCAGCAAGTCTTTGCTGAGCTCACACATGCAGTTCTTGGAATGGCTAATATATGACTGTTTTGTCATCCTACCTGATACTTGCTCCTGTTGGTGTGAGGTATACTTTATATGCTGGAGTTTAGAGTCCTCACACCTTAATGCTTCATTTTGCTGTGGAGGAAACTCAGGTTCAGGGTCGTTCAGTGACTTGTCCAAAGTTACACAGCTAGGGTAGAAATAAACTGAGATTTGACCCCAGTAAAGCTCTCCCACTCTGCATTCTATCATGTAGCCCAAGCAGAATCTCGCTAGAACCAAGACCCTAGCAACTCTATTATTTTTTTAATTTTGATTTTTTTATATTCTCACCCAAGGACATGCTCCTTGATTTTAGAGAAAGGGGAAGGGAGAGGGAGGGAGAGGAACGTGTCCCCACTAAGGACCAAACCCGCACCCTAGGTATATGCCCGGACTGGGAATTGAACCTGCAACGTTTTGGTCTACGGGGTGTCGCTCCAACCAACTGGGCCACACCGGCCAGGGCAAGAACATTAATCTTTTGATAAGAAACAATATTCTAATAAAAATGGGACAACTGTGATAGCATAATCAATAAAATATATATTAAAAAAAGAAACAATATTCTAATAATTTTCATTTAGTGTAATAGTCTAGTTAAACAAAATGCAAAACATTATTGCATCAAACTTGATTTAAAAAGTTATTTTTGAGTAAATACTGATTTTTAAATACTGGGGAATAAAGGAAAGAATTCAGTTATTTTATCTTTATATAGGATTTTATTTATTTAGTTTAGAGAGAGGGGAAGGGAGGAAGAAAGAGAGGGAGAGAAACATTAATGTGTGGTTGCCTTTTGCATGCTCCCTAGTGGGGACCTAGCCCACAACCCAGGCCTGTGCCCTGGCTGGGAATCAAACCAGCTATCCTTTGGTTCACAGGCTGGCACTCAGTCCACTGAACCACACCAGCCAGGGCTCAATTATTTTATCATGAAACAGCTTTTTTTTTTTAAAGATTTTATTTATTTATTTTTAGAGAGAAGGGAAGGGAGGAAGAAAGAGAGGGAGAGAAACAGCAATGTATGGTTGCCTTTTACATCGCCCTCACTGGGGACCCGGCCCGCAATTCAGGCGTGTGCCCTGACTGGGAATCGAACCTGTGACCCTTTGGTTCACAGCCTGTGCTTTAAAACAGCTTTTGTAATTATTTTACTATATTTCTTTTGGACCTTTGTTTCTATTAATAAGTAATCTTTAAAATTTAAAATAGTTGTAATCATAGAGTATATATATTCTGCTTTGTACCTAACTACATAAAGATTTCATGTTTGTTTCAATGGTTTAAAAATCACTTTTACTGTGTGCATAATTAGTTAAACATATTTTCATGTAAGGGAGGTTTTCTGATTTAGAGAAAAGGTTTTGAGTATGTGGTGGTGGTGTCTAGGGTAGAAGGATAATCTTTTACAAGAAAGCATCTTTTCTATGCTGTACCATTGTGGGTCAGATTCTATCCAAAATAACAATAGCCAACATTTATACATTTATTGTGTGCCTGGCACTGATCTAAGCACTTTCCATGGATTAACAGTAATCTTTAGAATCATTTAATAAAGAAGATACTGTTATTATTTCCATTTGCAGATGAAGAGACAAAGGCACACAGATATTAAGTAACTAATTCAAAGCCATAAAGCTGGGTAGTAGTGTAACTGGGATTTGAACTCAGTCTGGCTCTAGAACCCATGCTTATTGAATAGTACATTATTCTGTCTCAGAATGACTCTCTTACCGCCTTGCGTGCAATTCAAATGTTAGTACAATCTTGTATGTGTGTATAGGAGATTTGAAGTAATATTTAAGAGAATAGGAAAAACAGAGTGCTGCAGAAAAATACCTCTTTTAGAAGCAAAGACAAAACTCCTTAAATGTTTTAGTAAATGTTAAATGAACAGTTGACAATAGTATAGGAATTTTACGTTGGATAGTTTTATTTATATTAACTTTAGTGGAGATTGCATTTCAGAAAACTCAAAAGTATCAGACTTTGGAGTGACTATCATTTACTAGTTTCTCTTCTGAATCAAGTACACATGTCAAGCAGTTTTCAGTTGGCATGTGAGAGAGAGCAGATAATGCCTGGGAGGGCACTTGGGAACCCCGAAGAACTTCGTCCTTGTAAGCTGCATTACGATGAGATGTGGACGCTTTGATGGTAGTAGGTGGCTTGTCACACAAGCCTATTTTGGATTACCCACATGGAACAATTGAAAGCAATATGTTACTGGAGAAAGTTTAAGTGGCTAAAAAACATGCTACTGGCATAATTTTGTTTAGTTAATGAGGGATGGTTCCTTTGAGTCCCTTTTCCAAAGTGCTTTCAGAGCACCGAAGTGCTCTCAGACAGGCCATCCCAGCACAGAATACATTGAAAGGAAAGAAATAATGCTTTTTTTTTTTTTTTTTTTTTACCAGAAGTAAGATAGGATTTAATAAAGCCTTCAGCTTTGATAATTTTAGTACGTCCCAGGGAAATATACACACACACACACACACACACACGACATTTTGGGGAACTGTTTTATAAAAAGATTACTTTGTAATGTATTCTCGGAATATGCCCGTCCAAAGTGTGCCTTGGGTTCCTCTGCAGGGCATCCATCTTGTGCTAGGCTTATTGAAAAGATGGAAGTCCCAGTATGTACATTCGGGTTGTGTGAAGGAAAAGAAATGTCATTGAAGTGTTTTAAAGTAAAAAACTAAAGTATTTGTTTCTGTCAGCCTAACCGTGCTGTATTCCTCCTGTGTTTCGTGCGTGCGTACAGGACTTTTACATTACCGGGGGGACAGGATTAGTGTTTCTGTTGGCGTCCATCGTTTTTGTCTCCACACATGACCAGACCTCAGCCGAAATCGCCGCAATTGTAAGTACCTTGTGTTTTTGTCTTCGCTTATTGTCGTGTTTCATTAGCAATCTGGAATCTGGAAAGGACTTGACAAGTTATACAATACGGGAGAGTAGTTTGTCTTTTAACTTATTTTTTATCGTAATTTTGAATAGAAGACCTAAAGGCAAGTAATGATAGTTTTAAATATGATAGCATGAAAAACCTAGAACCTGTCTTTAGAATTTGAGTTTTGTTAACAAAAACACATTTACTCCACATATGAACATGTTATTGCTAATGGAAGTGGTAGAATTGATTTTATTATCTTATATTTCTCTACTTTTCATTTTAACAAAACACATCTACATGGCAGGTGCTGTTCTAGGTATAGAGAATACACAGGAGAAATGATCCAAAAGTCGAGCCTAATAAAAGACCAAAAGAAAACATTTGTATCTGAAATCCTTTGGTGGGGGGCAGGTATTTTTTGGAATCGAGACTATTTGGATGTGAGAAAAGTGATGCTGTGCATGAAATTTATTGCACAGGAACTTCGGGGGGCCGGGCAGCATCCTGTAAGGCAGCGTGACTATTTCTGAAGCATATGAATATTCACAGTAAAAGGGACAGGCAAAGGTTTTAAATAGTTCTCCTTCATGTTGACTTTGAGCCACGCAAATCGTGAAAACTTTGAGCTTCTTTTGGATTTCAGAATCGCACCTCAAGGGCTGTAGACCTGAATTGGCACCATTGTTCCGAATGTGAACATCTCGGAACCGGGTCACTAGCCCTTTTACGAGTCAGCAGGTTTCCCACTAACACTTCTTCGTTCATGGCAGAATTGAGGCTGTAATTGAGATGTCAGCTAATAGATCATTAAAACTACTTTTTATGATAGGAAAACTTAAAAGGAGTTCAAGAATTGCATGGCTATAATGTATCTCCTTATTCATGGTTTCTTAGCACTTACACGTGTAAAAACAAAACATAGAAGTAAAATTAGTGTTGAACTGTGACTCACTCTAGCAATAAGTAGTATTTGTTCATGGGTATGTGAACCTCTTGAAGAGAAAACCAAAAGTTTTGATAAAACCTTTTCAGTTTATATATGTATAAGTACTTCAGAGGAAGAGGATAGGGTTGTCAGGAAATATTTTCAAGTGTAGAAGGACATTACATAAAACCCCGTGGAAGAAGTGGAGGTGGAGGAAAAGTCGAGTTTGGGGGAACACGTGGCATAAAATTCCCAGCTATTAAAGAAGACCTTGTTTAAGTGTTTTAATTAGATGATATGTTAGGTTGTTAAAGTATTTAGATTTCACTGGATATATTTAAGAGTGACTGGCAGTTTGAAAACTCTGTAGTAGGCTGGAAATTACCTCTTGCAGCTATTTAAATTATGAAAACTTTTATAGAATTAAATGAGTGAGGGAGTTTATTTTTTTAAAAAATTGTGATGTATGTGAGCCAACGGGCTGGAAGATCGTCTATCTGGATTACATGGCCGACGGCCCTGCATGGACTGGAACTCTGAGGGGATCGGGGATGGCTTCACAGACCGGCGACGTCTGGTCTACCTTTAAAGTCCTGAGTTAGCCAGTCCAGTAAGGGGGTAAGCGCCATCCGGGGAGAAGAGAGTTGCGTTTCGGGTGGGGGGATTGGTAATTAAGTTTAGGTCGGATGTGTTGGGGACACCGAGGTGAGTTAATTTAGATCTCGGTTTGCTTTGCGATGAAATGAGGCAGAATGCATGTTCTTGAGGTGGAAGGGTTGGGTGTGGGGGGAAAGAGACTGCAGCAAAGGACAATAAAATGTTAAAAACCACAGAAGGGCCTTTAGCCATTACCTGCTTCGATTTTCTGTTTTTATAGAGCACTTTAGCTCCCACTTCCTTAAAGGTGTTGCTAGTGAAGAAGCTAAATTTGAACCAAGGTCATCTGTCTCTTGACAGAATTCTCAGAATGTTGATCGTATCTTAGCAGAGGACACTAATGAGGAAGTGATTTAAGGAAGAGGAAGTAAATAGTGGTGTCATGTCACGTCATTAGTGTGACAAGTAACTGGGAAATATTTTTTAGATAATTTAACCTAAAGGTCTCTTCAAAATAGAATTTGTTTTTTATGTTAATAACTTTCCTCTCTTCACCTAGGCTCAGTTCACCCGTGCCCCTTATCTTGCCTGAGAAGCAGCCTCACTGAGGCTAACAATCCTGTTTGTATCATTCTGTAGGGTTCCGGTTTTCATCTGCGAACCTTAATTTCATAGATGGCCAGTCCGTATGAACCTGCATTTGACATGCATTTATGAGACAGGGCATTTGTTATTTGTGAGACTGTGACTAAGCCATTATTCCGGAATTCTTTTTTTTCTAACTTCTTTCCATTTTTTGGTGACTTTAAACATTTTTTTTTTTACCACTAAAGTTAACATAAAAGTATTGAATCATCTTACTTAAATGAAACACTCTCAAAGCCAAGTAGGAAATGTGAGATTCTATTATAAAATTCTTCACATAACCTTTGCCCCCTTTTCCTCTTCAGGTGTTTGGATTTCTCGCAAGTTTTATGTTCCTGGCCGACTGTCTCTTTATGTTCTGTGAAAAACGACAGGCGTCCCAGCTGAGAAAACCGGAGACTACCACTAGGGCAGAGGCCCTCACTGAACCACTTAATGCTTAAAGACTCCAGGGAGCAGGTGTCCTGTAAGGTGGCGGCCGCGCGGCCCCGGAGCCCAGGCGGAAGCGCGTGTACAGCCTGCGTGATCGCCAAACCCCTTCTGCTGAAGAGCACAGGGAAGGGCCCGAGGGCAGCCGCATCAATACGGGGTCGTGTGCCAGTCACCGCAAATTAGGCCAGCAGGGTTTGTTTTTTTATAACATTCGAAACTTGTATCAATGAGGTTCATTTTTTATTTTTAGGAGGTGAGGGCAGTCGTTTCTTTTCAGTCACAGCTCAACTATTGATAAGTTATTCTGTTATTGTTACTAGGCTTAGCTTTCCAATGATGCCTTATAGTTCTATAAACCACACGATGAAGTTTGTCCATTTAGAATTTTTTTCACATTTTAAGTTAATTTGTTTAACTATGAGTTGTTTTTTGAGGATTACAGAAAATTTACTGTGTATTTAAATTTTTAAATTCAATATTTAAAATGTTGGTTTAGGTTTTTTCCTTAAAATATAAAACCCAGGCTCTACTGCATCTCCTTCAGCCTTAAGATTATATTGTAACAATTTAAGATAATTGTTATTAACTCTTTTATAGCCTAATAGAAAATGTGTGGGAGATGCTAGTATTTTATATGTAAAAATCACCGTCAGCAACCCAGCATTTGTATTGCACTTTGGTTGTTGTTGATACCAAGTAAAGAAAAAAATTTTTCTGTGTGTAACATGTAGAAAAATGGAAGAAACTGCTATCTCACCTAAGGACCAAAGATAACAAAGATGTGCTTTTTGTGCAATACAGTGAAATTATAAAAGCAGGCTTTGACCACTCACCAAATGTCTGGAGAGGCGAGTTCGTACTGTGAGTGAGAAGACGGTTCGTTCTCCCGTCGGCACGTGATCGTTTCCACTGAAACTGATGCAGCTCTGCAGGTCCTAGTCAGCGTTTTCTTTGGAGCCAGTCTTTTGAAAACCCCAGCCTTTTGATTTTTCATCTGTTTGAGATGCTTGCTTTTCTGTCTCCTTCCCAGAAAGATCCATACACTGCCTCTCCATCAGGCAGAGGTGCCCTCCTGGCTCTGGCTCTTTCTTGTTGGCGGTGGTCTTTAGGTGGCCCAGGATCCTGGGCCCTTCTAATTGCCCACGGTGTTAGCAGGACCTTCAGGGCTTTTGCTGCCACAGAGCAATGCCTTTGGAGGAGACCGTGAGTATCTGGAGGGTCCTACCCAGGTTAGTGCTGTCGATGGTGTGAGGAGTAGTCAGACAGTTCTCAAGGGACACTTCACAACCAGTTCTGATAACGTGGGAGAACTGTCTGTTGTTGGCAGGCTGTGGTTTACAGAATACACCTTTCTTGTCCTCCTCCTAGATTTCCGACTCAAAACTTTGATGTCCAGGAGATGAGCCCAGCGTCGGGTCCTTTGGGAGTCTGGGGAGGTCTCCCCAGCTAGGCTGCTAGGTTGTTGGGAAAGTGGCATCATGTTTCCAGTGAGGCGGTCCAGGGACCCATCGTTTTTAACTTCTCACCTGCCTTTTGTGTCTGATAGATGGGTTTCAGCTGCATCAAGGTGGCTAATGTGACTCTCAAAACTTGGTCATTATGGCCAGACAAAGCTTCTGCTCTGTCTTCGTGACTCGGGACCTCATCTGTTTGCATCAGAGTTTGGATGCTAGTGTTAGTGGCGATGTCATCGTTACCGGCTTGGGAGATGATGAAACTAGTCGTGGATGCTGTGCTTACTGAGCGTGCCGTCTGAGATAGGAGAACTAGCTTGGGTCTTGGGTTCAAGGAGCAAGACTGGTTCAAAAGCCTTGCCAGCTTATGGTAGGCAAGTTTGGGAACTTCACATCAAACTACTGTACCGTTGCCACTTTAAATATCATCTAGACCCAGCTGAGATTCACAGCAAACCATCTGGACTACCTCAGGGTCCCCACCCGCGCGTTGGGTGTAGTTGAGTTTGCTGGCCGCATCCTCAGCTGGCCTCACACACACAGCTGGCATTGAGCTTCAGTTCGGGGTGTTCTGAGGTTTACTTCCATTTGTTCCCTTGGTGTAGGGCCACTAATCCTTGCCTTTTCGGAAAGAGAATACATTCACTGGTATTTTGGTCACTTTAGAACTTTTTTCCACGTTGCTTTTTTAGGGGACCTGTGACCAAATAGCCTCCCTCTTCTCTTGTAGAGAGATTTGGAGTGGAAAGACCACCGCAGGGAAGAAGCAGTTCCGGGAGGACTGGGACCAAAACCACTGTTATGTGCAGGAGAGGACAGACTCAGTAAACTCAAATTTAAACTGGTTTTTATTATCACAGATTATAAATTTAATTTGTTATGTTTTATACAAATAAACTGGAATGGTTCTGAAAAATTACAGGGGAAATGCACTTACAATATAAAAATTTTATAATTGCTGTACTTAAATTATGTTCTGTTTGGGGACTTGGAAATGTATTTTTACATTGTTTATAGCCAATCATTTTTGTATTTATCAATGGAAATCCCGTGGGTCTTTTATATCTTTCTCCATGTCAAATTTTGTAGTCTTCTTTTTAAATAAATCTGTCCTATTGTCCATACTTTTGTAGTTGTTGAATCAGTAGGGATGCATGGTATTTAGAAGAAAGCTTTCTCCGGAGGTTTAGGAGTTGGCTCTGTAACCGCGGTAAGTCCCTCTCTATATAGAATACTGGGCTGTGGATCTGCCCAGGTGTGGGGCAGGAGGAGCGGAGAAACAAATCCAGTTCTGAGTCATGGGCTCTTCCTCTTGTTGACAAGTTGGGGTATACATTCAAAGAAGAATTTGAAGGGAGTGATGGGTGAAGAGTTTGAAAGGAATGTTAAAGACTAAACGCCTTTAAATACCACCAAAGCAGCGAACTTGGACTCTGCGTCACATTTCTCAACGTGGCTAACAATGCTAAAAACAAAATAGGCACATTCTCTTTCGTTTGTTCAATGATTGGGAAAGTGCTAAGTGAAACTAGGGTGGTTTTGGAAAGCTCCAGCTATTTGTGTGGTTTGCAAAATTCCTGCCTCCAGCCCGTAAGAGAATAACAAGGTCTTTATGGCCATCGAGAACTCACTGGAATTTGTGCATTCTTCAGAGTTTTGTGTTCCATTGCTTAAAGAGCACTATCAAGATGCAGTTAACTGCCAGGAGCAGAAAACCTGATTAGGTGGGTCTTCCACATTAAGGAACATTTATTTCACAGGAAGTCTGGCTAGGGCAGGTCTGAGACTGGTAAATTCAGGGGCGTCAGGGGTGTGCTCAGGGACCCAGGTCCTTCCTTTCCATGTTTTCCTGCCCATCCGTCTTCTGCTGCGAGCTGTGGTCCTCAGGATGGACCCTTGACCATGTAGCAAGACTGTGGCAGCATCTGCAGGCATCATCCATGACTCCGCAATGCCCGAAGGCCAGAAGAGATTGTTTCTTATTCTGTCTCTCTCTAAGGTGTTTCTTTTCTTCCAGAAGTCTCTCAGTGGCCTTCATATACTTGCTTACTACAGGACATTAAATGCCCATTTCTAAATCCTTGATGGGGAGAATGGAATTACTGTAATTGGCTTAAAATAATCAAGATTTCCCCTGAGGTTGCGAGTACCCTTTGAAGCATGTAGCCTTCCAATACAGGAACAAAGCAAGAGAAAGGGCCTTAGGGTTGGGGACAAAGAGTATCTGTCACAAAACGTTAAGGATTGTGCCCCAGCCAGGAGAAATACAATTCACAGTTTAAGACTTTTTTTTTGGTGGACCTGACTATCCCAAAACAATTTCAGATAGAAAAACTAGCAGTTTTCTTTTTTAGACTGGATTATAATTCTACAAGTAATGTGTATCGTAGAAAATTGGTTTAATGAAAGGTGGCAAGCATTGTTCTTCCCCTGATGTCTTTGCATTTGGCTACTTTCACTTTTGATCTTTAAAATAGGCCAGACACTGGGAGTACAGGGGCTAACCCCCCTTGTAACACCACCCAGCTTCGGTGGGTCGTAACATTTTGCCACACTTGCTTTAAGGGTCCTTGGTTAAAAAAGAAAATGACGTGCCCTGGCCACATGGCACTCTCCTGGAGCATTGTTCCATGCACCGAAAGGTTGCTGGTTCTATTCCCGGTCAGGGCATATGCCTAGGTTGTGGGTTCGATCCCAGGTGGGGTGCATACTGGAGACAACCAATTGATGTTTATCACATCGATGTTTCTCTCCCCCGCCTGTGTGCTCTCTCTCTTTCTCTCTCCCTCCCCCCTCTCTCTAAAAATCAATGGAAACATGTCCTCGGGTGAGGATTAAAGAACAAAACATTTCTTAAAGAATATGAAATTATATTTTAAAGTACCACCACCTCTAATCTTATTCTATTTCCTTTTCCAAAGGAAACACTATCTTGAATTTGGTGGGTATCTTTCCTGTGTATTTTTATCGTCTGTATTATTTATATACAAGTGTGTCCGTAAACAAATTACATAGTATTTGTGCTGTATGTGTCCTTTTATAGCTTGCTTTTTTTTTTGTTTTTTTTTAATTATTTGTTGTTCACTTACAGTTGTCTGCATTAACCCCCACGCCCAGCCCCAGGCAAACCCACCTCCCTCCCTTGCTTCCACCCTCCCCCTTGGTTTTGTCCATGTGTCCTTTATAGCAGTTCCTGAATACCCTTGTCCCCATTATCCCCTTCCCCCTCCCCTCTGGTTACTGCCAGAATGTTCTAAATTTCAATGTCTCTGGTTATAATTTGTTTCTCTGGTTGTATTTTGCTTGCTTACCTCAC